>VSMD01036516.1:0-11544 GCA_008750895.1 Mirza zaza
CCCCCGCGCCCGCCCCGCGCCCGCCCCCGCGCCCAAGCACGCCGACCGCCTCTCCTGCCAAAGGCTGAGGGTCCGCTTGGAGGCCTTTGATTTTACCTTTTTCTTCCCGTAAAGATTCTCAGTGTATTTGCAATCTCGTTCTACCCGCTCTCTTAGGCTTCTCCAAAAATACCGCCAGTCTTGCCTTGTACTTCTTTACCTTTGTTTTCCTCCAGAGCAGTTACCATGTCCTTACAGCATCATGCTACACATTTGTTTTTCTTGCCTGCCTCTCTCATTAGGTTATCTCCTAGGGGACAGAGAAATCTTGTCTGTTTGCTCACTGATACATTCTCAGAATTGAAAGGGCGCCTTGCCCTGTGACCGCAGGCGAGGGCTGCAGGCTGCCTCGCCAAAGCACAAGCCGCCTGCCGCGGCTGTCCTGTGCTGTGAGCCCCGCAGGGATGAGACATTCGCCCTAGCTCGAAGAAGTGTCACTTATGACCGGAAACAAATCTTAGTGGTGTACTAGACAGAACGAAATGCCATTGGAGCGCAGGGGAACGACACTCATCTCAGTGTGGCGGTGTCAGGCCAGGGTTTCTGGAAAGGAAGTCTCAGATATGCACAGAAAGAGAAACAAAATAAATGAAATCTCCCTTTCTTTATTCATAAGCTTAAATATAACTGCATCGAAAAATTTTCCTTTTCTATAAAACAGGCAAAAAATATGATAAACTCATTCAAAATAAGAAATAAAAAAGAGATAAATTTTAATCTGTTACTCCATGAAGATAAATTTGTATTTCAGCAGGGTCTAAAACTGCCTTTTTAAGTTATTATTATTAAGCATTTCAGTGAAGAGGCTTCCCCCTGAAAGGCGGCCTTCCTGGAACATGCCAAATCCCAGGGTGCTTCTTTTTCTCCAGTGAGTCCTAATCGCACTTAACGTATCCATTGAATTAATTCGCATCAAACAAATGCATACTTTATTTCCATTCTGCTAACAGGTAACAGATGTATACATGTTGCCATGTAAGATAAGCGCATGGAAGATGAATAGTAAAAACAATCTTATTTACAGTGAGAAAGACTAATAACGTAGAGAAGCTGATGGCCTCATTATACCTGCAAATTGGTACTCCTGATAATTCATGTAGGTCAAGACAGGGCAAAATACAAAAACACCAAGGGATGAAAAATCACCTCTGAATATGGAAATTCATGCAGATTCCCACTGAGTTATTATTAAAAGGCAATGTTTAACCAGCAGAAAAATGGAGATGGGCATCTGTAGATGGCAAGCAGTGGGACCAAGACACAGAGCTATTAAGGAAAATGTGTGAGGATGGCTCCTGGTGGCTATAATGGATTGACTAGAGACAGACAAAGCCTCCGCCTAGACCACGACTGAGACATGTGCCTTGGACGGCAGTGGAGAGCTGCCAGACTGCCAAGTCTTGAGGGGCCGAGATCACTGAGAACTGGGGAGAGACGGGCCTATATTTTGTAGCCATTTCCCCTGAGTATCTACTCTAATTCTAAGCATATAAATCTAGGCAAAAGGTGCAGTTAAAGGATCACCTTTATGAGATAAAGAAGCCAACTAAAATTTTGGTAGTCTGTAGGGCTTTAGAGACAAATTTAGTGATTTCAGAAGAGAAGGACAAAGAAACTGTTGCTATTAATGATTGCCAGAAGTTGAACCTGGTTGGGGCAGAGTGATAAAAAGCAAAGCGGAAGCAGCCATGGAAGACTATGGGCTCCTTAGCAGTCTGTGGGGCTGGGGCAGCAGAGGTCAGAGCCAGAAGCAGAGCAGGGGGGCAGGCCAGGGGCCAGCCTCGCTCCCAGGAAGAAGATTTAGGAAGCCACACAACAGGATCAAGAGTACACAGATGGAAATCACAGCACAACTCAGAATCAGTCCCATCTACCCGAATATTTCTACCAGGCAGAGGACAAGAAAGCGTCTGCAGTGAAAAAGCTAACTACTGAGAGCCTCTTCAATTTACAAACAATTTCTTGCCCTGCACAAATTATACACATGAGCATGACACCTGATCGATTTAAAAAATGCAGACACAGAAAGATCCAGATCAAAGGCTTAAACTAAGATATAAAACAGACAAAAATGTGATTATTTTATGATCTAGATATAGGAATTAAAGATCAAATGTTTCAATATCTGTGGATAGTATATGTAGGAAAATAAAAGATAGAGATTATAGACAAACAAAAGATGAATTAAAATCAAGAATTCACAGTCAGAGCATAAATGTGTAACAGTAAAACAGGCATGTAGAAATGCCCAGATTGATATATGAGGAAAAGAAATGGTTGGCATGGGCTGGAAAAAATATTAAAAATATATGAGATATATTAAAAATCTAACAAACATTATTAGAAGTAGAGATGAGAGAGAATGAGGCAGAGCCAAGATGGAAAGCTGTAATGGCTGAGAATTTTGCCAAATAGACAAAGTACACAAACCAAGACAGTAAAGAACTCTGTAAAACTCAAGCAAAACAATGTGAAACACACACATGCACACACACACATCTTTGGTTGAACCCAAAGATTTTAGTAAAACATAAAAATATAAAATATAAAAGTCATCCAGAGGAAAACAACACAAACATTTTTCAGAGAAATGATAGAAAGAATGATGGATGATATCAAAAGAAATGTAAGGTGGAAAACAATGAAGGATATCTTCGAAATATTGCCCCAAACAAAGCTTCAGGCTTGGATGGCTTTCCAGTGAAATCCTCCAAATACAACTCAAATAAAGAGCCCTGATTATCACACAATCCATTCCAGAAATTAGAAAGTTAGGGAACACATCCCATTTAGCTCTATGAGGAGAGCATGACCATGTATCAAACTTGACTTGGATATTAAAAATTGCAAACAGAATTTATACAATTTTACAGGCATAATTACACAAATAGTTATACATTGAAAACAGACTCCCCAAACTGTTAGAAGAAGAGGAAAACCAGAAACTGAGACTCTCAGGCAAAATTAGCCCACAATATCCCAAAAATGGGAGAAAGGAACATTGCTCTTGGAAATGTGAAATGGTACAGAGCTTCTGAAATCGAGTTTGGCAGTCTCTTACAGAGTTAACATTACATTTACCAAATGAGTCTGCAGTTGATATCCTAGGTATTCTCAAGTGACTTGAGAATCTGTGTTCATACAAAATCTGTATGGGGTATCCACAGGGGTTTTACTAGCACTTATCAGAAATCGGCAGCAATCCAACTCTGTCTCACCCGAGCACACATGAACAATCTTCTGCACCACACGGTGGGATCCTCCCCGGAACAGGAAAGACCCAACTACTGATGCCCAGAACGGCTTGCGTGAGTCTCAATTATAAATGAAGTTATTCAGGCTGAAAGGGAAACACAATGTATAATTCCAGTTACTTGCCATTTTTGTTAAAATAAACCTTGTTTTACCTACATAGAGACAAGACAGATTTTGGGAGGTGACATATCTCTTCTATAAATTTATTGTGATGGTGGTTACATGACTATATATGTAATATTTGCCAAAATTATCAGAATTTTACACTAACAAGAGTAAATTTTTTCTGCATATAAATTATACCTTAATAACGAAAATAAGGTGGGGGCACATTAAGAGAATGAAAAGGGCAGTCACAGGATAAAAGAAGTTATCTTATAAATAGCAAAAAGCTGGTTTCTTGAATCTAAACAATCTGAAAAAAAAAAAAAAAACAATAGATAAGCAAACAAAAGCCTTAAACACACTCTTTGTATTAACCGTAACTTTTATTTTCTGTTTCTGATGCTTTCTGACTCTGGGTCCTTGCTGCACTGCAGGCTGCCCCAGGACTAGGCAGTTCCTGGAGACAGCGGAGAGCAACCTGGGGAGTGCTTTCACGCGCAAGCCACCAACTCAGAGCTCACACCCCCACCTCCTTCGTTCATCCCGTCCCACACGCCAGGTCACTACCCCAGTGCCAATCACCAGGGCCAGGTACCCAGAGCCTGCTACATTATTCCGGCTAGCCCACCCTCAGTCAGGTTGCCCTCCCTTGCCTTCCATTTTCTTTCTGGCAGAGGCGCAAGCAAGGCCCTTGTCCACATCTTCCCCCACCTCCTCTGCCTCCTGACCCACCCTGGGCTTCCCTGCGCCTGCCCCACTGCCATGGTGAGCCCCACCTCCTGGGATCTTTGAGTAACAAACTGTCTTTTCAATCACAATTGTCTCCTGATCTTTTGGCCTCACAATACCTGATGAATAATAAAACCTATATTTTAAAACATTTTTCACACATTTATCCAAACTACCAGAACATGTACAGGAAGAACCTTAACATCATTAATCACCAAGGAAATTAAAAATAGTACAAAACAGTATATCTTTATTCTCCAACTAGAATGGCTAATTCAAAAGCAACAGATAGTACCAAGTGTTGGCCTGGAACAGTCAAACAGTACTGTTATGTGTGCAACAAAAATGTATACACACATTAACCAAGAGGCAAATAAAAGAGATTTAAAAATGTTTATAGCAGCACTATTTGTAATGTACCTGAACTGAAAAGTCATACTTCCATCAAAAATTGAATCAATAAATACTCAGTGAAATGCAAATGGCCAAAATCTTTCTGTGTCTCTATTATATTAGATTTTTAAAAATCTACACCCAAATAATACACTAAATTATTTCAATTATATAATGCTCCAAAACAGTAAAAATGATCTACAGTATGAGAAATGAGGATAATGGTTACATCTGTGTAAGGTTATTAATAAAATCTAAGTGGGTAGATTTTACAACACTGTTAGAGCATAGAATGCTTTGTAGTATTATATTTATTTAATCAAAGAAAGCAGTTTGGGCTTTTTGAGCGTACCTGAATACATATTCAGAAAATTGAAAGCTGTTAATATATTTAATTGATGCATAGAGAAATGTGACCTGTTTCATGAAAATAAAGCTGATGGCAATATCAAGAATGAATTATATAATAAAAGAGAGCAAAACATATTGCATAGTGTAATGTTTGCTTCTAACTCTGGTGATCAGAAGAAAGTTTATACCATTAGAAAACACATGAATGGGAGAATATTGTGGTTTATCATGAGCAAAAGTCAGGATTTGGCTTGAGATACTGTTGCTATACAGAAATCCAGCCAAGAAAAGGAAAAGAATATCCTAAGGGAAGCATGAATAATTTTATTGTAAAATATTTCTAAATAGTTAAGTAGGTGTTAAGTGAGTGAAAGTTAATAACGAAGCAACAGAACTGTATATATTGTCCATTCTTGTTATTCGTGGATTCCATCTGTGTAAATGCACCTACTTGATAAAATTGTTATTCAAAAATCAATATTTTCAGTGCTTTTATGGTCATTTGCAAACATCTGCAGAGCAGCAAAACATTTGGAGTTACTCAATATGCACCTTCTCAGCTAAGACCGAACAAGGTGGACATTGGTTTCCTATCTAAACTCTCATAGTAAGTAAGTGTCCTTTCCATGCTATGTTTAGTGCCACATTTTTATATTTTTGTGCTTTTCAGTGGTAGTTTTGCTATTTAAAATGCCCCCAAGCATAGTGCCGAAGTGTTTTCTAGTGTTCCCAAGTGCAAGAAAACTGTGATGTGCTTACAAAGAAAATACTTCTGTTAGAGAAGCTTCATTTGGGGATGAGTTATATACAATGCTGTTGGGTTTAAGTCTAGTGCTAATAAATTAACAATATAAAGTGTCTTTAAATAGAAACACACAAAAAGTTACATATTGATCAGTTGAGAAAAATGTAGTGACCAGAGGCTGATGGGAGCCCAACTCAGATGGCCCCAGGAGCACTTCCATGTTTCCGGAAGGATGGGTTCAGCAGCAATGAAGAGGTTGTGGGTAGCATTTGTAAGTCTGGGCAACACTAGACGGATATCAAGTAGTCAGTGGCCCAAACTGCAGTTGGTCCCCACACAATTCTAATTCAATTGCAACCATATCAGATCTATTTTAATCGAAATCTTTTAAAATCTATATTTTCATATAGCCTGAGAAGATAGATACTGTTCTTTGAATATACAGTCAGGCATTGCTTAACAATAGAGATATGTTCTGAAAAATACATCAGTAGGTAATTTCGTCATTGTGCGAACGTCATAGAGTGCACTTACACAGAGCTTGATGGTGCACCTACTACACGCTTAGGCTCTGTAGCGTGGCCTATTGCTCCTAAGCTACAAACCGGTCCAGCACGTTACTGTCCCAAATACTGCAGGCAACTGTAACACACTGGGAAGTATTTGTGTATCTAAATGTATCTAAGCATAGAAAATTACAGTAAAAATATATATTATAATCTTATGGGATCACCATCATACATGTGGTCTGCTGTTGGCAGCAATGTCGTTGTGCAGTGCCTGGCTGTAACTGCTGGTAGAACAGCCCAGTTGAGATGGTGATTAGTGGTGAGTCCAAAGAATAAAACATGAAGAGAGGCATGAACAGAACTTCAGATTACCTCATTCCAGCAGGTGTGTGGAGGAGCTGTACGAGTAAGAACAACTAGGCTGTCCTAGTCTCTTGAGAGGAGAGATCCCGAGGATTATGACTGAGGAGAGGGTTTTGCACTGAAAATAAGGAAAGCAAATTCACTGGAATGGTAGTGGGAGATATGAGATTGTCATCAGTTAAGGATCAAATTAGTAACAGAGAAGGAGATACAGGCGGAGTTTAGAATTTTGGAAAAAAATAGTATCTGAAGAGAAAGCATGGGAGAGATAGCTTGTCCTAGAAGCAGAATTAAGAAAATAAATTTTCTCAATATGAAACGGAGGGAAAATATTTTTAGACCAAGAATATACGGTAGAATGACTTGGCGCCTTATCCTATTGGGTAGGGAGGGACTGAATAAAAAGCCAATTGTGCAGTTACAGCGATGAGTAACAATCTGTGATTTCTACAGCAAGAGAAAGAGAAACTGGTGGGGGACAAAAATGAGGTAAATGAAAAAGAAACAAAAAGATAAATGTATCAAATAAGGGATTTTTGTAAAACTATCAAGACATTTCAGGGTGGTTGTCAATAAAGTTCAGAACATTTTTTTTTTTTTAAATACATTGAGTAAAAATTCACTGGGCACTTACCGTGTTAGGCAGTGTTATTGGCTTGAAAAAGTCAACAAAATGAAACCAGTCGGGCTCTCACCTTGCTCAGAGCATACTAGGGGTGAGTATAACAGCAACATGATCTGGGCAGCTTTGTGACAAAGGCCCTGGGGCCATGGGGCTGCACCTAAACCAGTTGGGGAAGGATTCCAAGAGGAGGTGACTCTTAATGTGTGCAGGGAGAAACGAATGAAGAAAAGAGCAAATAAAATTCTAGGCAAACGGTAAGCAGAGACAAGGAAGCATGAGAAAGCATGGACTAAATAGGGAAACAAAGATACTGAAAACAAAGTAGAATCCGAGAGTATCTAAAAACATGCACCGGGAATATAAGCTGGAGCCAGATAATGGCAATGAGGATTGACGTGATGGATTTTGTTTTTATTTTAGAAACACTGTACAGATGGTAGACTGCAGAATGTCATCTATCTTCATAGTGAAATAGGAACCAGAGTCTTTACCCAAGAGTGGAATGTGGAAGTAGGAGGGGAATATGAACACAGCAGAGAATATTTTGAACAGCTGCTAAGAGGAGAGTTATAATGAGTCAATCAGAGAAGAGGAAAAGCATTGCCAAGTATCTCTAAGACACTGGCCAAATCTGCTTAGCATGAAATTGTGATGGAGCTAGTCATCACAAGTATGCCAACAACAGCCCAGGTTGGGCAGCATAATGGTAAGAAAGATAAAACACTGTTGCATGATTGAGGGTGATTGATGTATGTCTAGTTGACTATGAAAACAAAGGGTAATCAAAGACATTAACTTAAGGCACAATGAAATTGGCACATTTTGGAGTCAATTACAGGTATAGATGAGAAAACAAAACCTGGAGTGGACTCAGAACATGGGAAAGAGAAGTTCTGGTGGGATAGCTGTCCAATGAATGCAGAATGAAATGAAGGGGACAGGAAGCTGAAAGAATGCAAGTTTGCGGCAACTAAGGGGTCTTAGAGTCCAAGGACCTCAGAGTGGATTACTTTCTGGTAATAATAAGGTTTGGGGTGCAAGTCACTGACAGTCAATGAAGTATGCCAGAGTTGAAGGTTGGAAGAACTGAGTCAGAAAGCTGGATAATTAAAATCAGAGTGGTGGGAAAGCTCTGAGGTGCAGCCGTTGAATGGAATGTCAACTTATGTGTCACCCACCACAAGGTCACATTGATATTTTTTTATTTTTTAAATGACAGACTACTTGAATAAATGTTTAATGAATTAAAATTCAACTCAATAAGAATGTAACATGGTACAATTTGGGAACAATTTTTGACTTTTAAGTTTTAGTAACTCAGAAACATTGTAGATTTAGCATGAAGTTTTATCCTATGAAATTTTCTGCACAGAAATTATTTATAAAAGTATTAATGCAAGTAAAAGAGGAGCTGCCCCTCATTTTTCCCATTTGTGTTTTGTATCATATAAAATATCACTGGCACTGTTTATAAGCTCTAAGCTTTATGGAATATTGTTCAAACAACAATCTATGGACAATGGCACACTAAATGTTCAATAGATATTTGTAAAATGAATGAATTAGTCTTGGATTGAACTCAAGGAGTATGGAATTAAATCTGTTTTGACTCTTCCTATCTTGTGGTCATTGACAAATTATTTACATTATTTTTAATTTTGATTCTTTATATATAATATTGGTTGTATAATAACAAAGTACAGGGTTATATTAGGAAAAAGTGACATAAATATATTAAAATATATCATAAATTAAAATATTTAATGTTTATCTGAATTTGACATTTCTTTTATTGTGGTTTATAATGTTAAGTAAGCTGTTCAGACACAACTAAGAATTGATATTTTTAATGTGATAGCTTTTTCTTTCATACCAGTAATTGCTGATGCAAATACTTTTCCAGTTTTAATCACAACTTATTGCTTTTTTGTTCACTGCCTATAAATAAGAGATATAATTTTCAAGTAGTAAAAATACAAATTGTAAGTATGTAACTCAGAATTTTTATAAGTATTTGTAGAACCACCACTAAGGTTATGATGTAGAACATTTTCATCCCCCTCAAAAAGTTTGTCTAGTACCTTTTCAGCCAATAGCCCTTCAGCTAGAATAGTGTGGTCTTCTAGCTTTTATTAATGCTTTTGAGATTCATTCAGGTTGTTAGATTTATGAGTAGTTTGTTCTTCCTAATTGCTCTTTAGTACTGCATTCTAGATCTTTATGTATTTTACCATTGATGGATATTTGAATAGTTTCCCATAATGCTGTAAAGAATGTGCTTTCACCAGTCATTCTGTAAACACATTTACAATGTAAATTATAATATTTTAAACACAATGATAATGAAATTAGGACATGCCAAAAATTGAGGGTCCCAGCCAAACCATGCTGAGAGGTAATATATAGCCTTAAATGCAAATGTAACAGAACAAAGCCTGAAAATAAATACTCTTAAGATATAAATACTTAAAAATAAATACTTTTAATACTTTATAAATACTTTTAAATACTTAAAAGTAAATACTTAAAAAATAAAAATCAATAATCAGGATGTCAATTCCAAAAGAAAGGATATTAGGAAAGTGGACATATATTAATAAAATACAGGACACTCCGTTACACTTCAATTTCAGATAAACAATATTTTTAAGTAAAAGCAGGTCCCAAATATTGCAGGGGAATATATTTACACTAAAGAAACTTCTATCTGCATTCATATTTAACTGTGCATCCTGTTAGGCTTTTTTCCCCTAAATCTTACAACCCTAAGATGAAAGCTAATAAGTATAGTGAGAGTACAAATAACAAAATAGGAAGAAATATATGATAAAGGCATCAATAAAGATAAAAGCTTGTTCTCTGAAAATACTAATAAAATTGATAACACTTGAGAATATCATAGGGAGGGAGTGTACAGAAGTAATATAAAATATAAGACATGAAAAACAGGACACCACTATAGACCCTAAAGTCATAAAAAATTAGAAGATATTATGATCAACATTATGCCCACAAATTTGAAATTTTAGATGAAATGACCAAATTCCTAGAAAAAATAACCATCAAAACCACAAAAATATGAATGGAAAATGTATATTACTTTTTTAACATAAAATCTATTAAAATTCAAACCATAATTAAATCACTTTACTCAAAGAAAATGTAAGGCATAGAGGAGTCTTACCAAATATTTAAAAAAGAAATTACACAAATCTTAGACAAGTCTGTTCATAAACTAGAAATAAAGGAGACATTCCAATTCATTTTCTGAGGCTAACAGATCTTGACACCAAAATCAGACAAAAATAAAATATGAAAGAACATTTGCAATTCTATTAATAGCTCTTTTATGGACTTGGATGAGAAGATCCAAAAATTTGCAAACAGAATGAGCATGTCAATATATAAAAAGAAAACTACATTGTGGCTAAGTTCATTTTACCTTAGGGACTCAAGACTAGTTTAGTATTAGAATATAAGTGTAAAAAGTGGAAACAAGTGATATAATTATCTCAGTAGATGTTAATAAAGCTGCCTGCCAAATTAGGATTGTAGAAAGGGATCTTTAATCTACAAAAACAAAAATAAAACCAAAAGAACCATAAACACTTCACTCAATGTAAAATGTTCAATACATTTCTGTTGAGAACACATGAATATTCCCTGTCATTGTTTGAAGGCCCTGCGAAATAAAATAATGCAAAAAAAAAGAGAAGAAACCCAACAGGACTGAAAAAGAAACAACGGTGTCCTATTTTGCAGAAGACATTTTTTACATATGACAAAATAATCCACAAATAAATTTTAAACAAATGACCTGACACGATGTGCTTCCTGAGGGGACTCACCGAGAAACACGTAGTATCACATCAGCTTCATTCTTTCTAAATATGTGTAATCTGCACCTGGTCGCAGAGGGTTCTCTACCAGAGAGTGTCTACACATACGTGTCTACATGCTTCTCCAACTGTCCGTCTGTTCCAGAAAACACGTCAACAAGGAGACACATGATGTCTGTTCTAAAATATGCGACTTTTCTTTCAAAATATATCTGCATCAATTTCAGCCTACTAGTCTTCTTGACACAGATCAGTTCCTCGAGCAGCAACTCCCGAGCACGCGCCGCGGGGAGCCGGCAGTCCCTCCGCAGACCCGCACACGCCGCGGGGAGCCGGCAGTCCCTCCGCAGACCCGCACACGCCGCGGGGAGCCGGCAGACCCTCCGCAGACCCGCACGCGCCGCGGGGCGCCGGCAGTCCCTCCCAGACCCGCACGCGCCGCGGGAACCGGCAGACCCTCCCAGACCCACACGGGCACGCGGGGAGCCGGCATTCCCTCCGCAGACCCGCACGCGCCACCGGGCGCCAGCAGTCCTTCCGCAGACCCGCACGCGCCGCGGGGAGCCGGCAGTCCCTCCGCAGACCCGCACG
>VSMD01036519.1:0-32291 GCA_008750895.1 Mirza zaza
ACACACACACACACACACACACACGCTCCATCACCGCCTGTGGCTGCCGTGTGCGGCCGCGCGAAGCCACCAGGGGCCGACCCCGCGCCTGCTCCGCTCTCGCCGCCGAGCTTGGTGCTGAGCGCAGGGAGCGCCACCAAGTGCCCGTGGAACCTTACAAAGTTCCCGTCGCCGCTCTCAACACACGTGTGTGTATATGGGGGAAACTACAGGGAAAATTACTGAAAACACAGACAGAAACGACAGTGTAGACTTCAGAAACGAAGTTCAGGTGTTCTCTCTTAATGCTGAAACGCAGCATATATTTTTGAAAATTAGGAATCCATACAAACATACGGGAAGTTCACGCAAAAACTCTAATTTTTTTTTTTTTTAAAAAAAAAGCAACAGACAGGATCACTCACCCTCCAAACTTTGTGTACAGGGAGACTGTGTACAAGCCCGGCTGGCTGGAGTCCCTTACCATAAAACCACCTTCTTTATCCTAAAATCCAAAGTCAAGAAAACTCGTTTGCCTCCAATTACGAAAGCAATGCCATGGAGAAGATTCGAGAACCCAGTTTTACACTGCATCATCCTTTCCCGGAAGATCTGCTTTGGAGAAGAGCAACTTACAATAGGGCTCCCTGGTCTCTCCCATCCAGAACTTTCTTTTTTTTTTTTTTTTTTAATTTTTTAAAAATTTATTAATTTCTTTTCCTTCATATTGAATGTAATGTTTAGAGTACATCCAGAACTTTCCACTTCAAATTTCTGGGCTATGAGATTAGTTAGAGAAAAAACACACTCAGTTCCCCTCAACCACAAATCCTCACACACTAACACGAGACTTTTCAACCCGAAAAAAATCTCACTGGTCCTCCCAGAAGGAATACACCAGATTTTACAATTCCTTTAAGTCCTGGACGTGTAGGAAAACAGTTACTAAAGAATATATTTCTCCATGATTGGGTTTCAATTCATACACTTTTCCGTATTTGCCATCAGCTTTGATTTCTGACTCAATATCATTTTCAATGCACCCAGCATTTTTCCTATAAATATCTCAGTGCTCTTCATAAGAATGAATTTTAAACATTTCTTAATTCCCCTGGAAGGCAATGTTAAATATCGCCCTTGACAAAGGGAGGGATGGTGACACAAGGAACTGGGGCAGAGAAAATCAAAAGTTGGCAACAATGCAGAGACACTCAAGGTCAAATCCTTCACAGGGTCCAAGCTGAAGAGCAAGAAATAGATGCTCTAAACCTCAAATTCCTCTCTACCCGACACCAATATCAACCTCCAGCACTTAAATTGCTTTAAGATGAAAAGTGTGTTCCAAGTCAATGTCCAAGTTTCCCTTTAAAAAAAAAAAAAAAAAAAAAAACCACCAAAAAGAAAGATGAAAAGTGTGTTTAATAGTTGGAAAATAAATGTTATTCTTTTTTATAGGAAAAATAATGGAATTAAATAAGGCCCCACAAGTACATCCGATAAGAACAATTAGAGATAATTATTATTATAATTAGTAAAAGTTAAGTACATGGCCGTGCAAGGTGAGTGGCTCACGCCTTTGATCCTAGCATTTTGGGAGGCCGAGGCGGGAGGATCGGTGTTTTCTCTGACAGTGAGTCTCCTGTATTGGTTGACATCATTTTGCTGCAGTTGTTGAGCCTTCACTTTCCTTCGTACAAGGGGCCACCAGCTAACCCTAATTCCTTCTTACTCATTTATCGTTTGCTGCCTTGATTTTTAGTACTCAGTATGACCTTTTTTTTTTTTTTTTGAGACTGAGTCTCACTGTGCCAGGACTAGAGTGCCGTGGCATCAGCCTCGCTCACAGCAACCTCAAACTCCTGGGCTCAAGCGATCCTCCTGCCTCAGTCTCCCTAGTAGCTGGGACTACAGGCATGCGCCACCATGCCCGGCTCATTTTTTCTCTATATATTTTTAGTTGTCCAGCTAATTTCTTTCTATTTTTAGTAGAGACGTGGGTCTCGCTCTTGCTCAGGCTGGTTTCGAACTCCTGACCTCGAGCGATCCTCCCGCCTCAGCCTCCCAGAGTGCTAGGATAACAGGCGTGAGCCACCTCGCCTGGCCGAAAATTCTTTATGAGAGCTATAAAATCTGCTTCTGTGTCTGTATGTGTATATATGTCTCTATGCATCATATATATATGACATTTCTATGTGATCTAAGGTCATCTTTGGTAAAGAAAGCTAGGTTTTTAAAAAAATTATTATGGATACATAATAGCTGTATGTATTGATTGGGTAGAGGTGAGGTTTCGATACAGGCATATAATGTGAATTAGTCAAATCAGGGTAATTGGGGTACCCATCACCAAAGCTAATTCTAAAATTGTTAGTGAAATAAAATAGAAACATCTTCAGAATTTAACACATTGACTGCCATGTGAGTTGTATTTAACTCAGGCTATTAGTTTTATATATATATATATTTTTTAAGTTGGCCAATTAATTTCTATTTTTATATTTTAATTTTTATATTAAATTTTTTTATTTCTTAAAATTATTTTCATTTTTTTTTTTTTTTTTTTACAAACAACTCCTAGAATGCATCTTTAAATGTTCCCTTCCACCACACTGGATTTTTCAGCCTCATTTTTGAACTCTCAGCTCTCTTGGCATTTGTGGGTAGGTTTGCACGTGCCTGCTCACTGTGGGACAGATGTAGAAACAGAGCTATGTGGAACTATTTATTAGGGATTCGTTAACATTAATCTGTGCTGCAACCAAATCCACAAAACAAGCACAAACACTTACTTCGCTTCTGAGGAGATGTTCTGCCTTGCTCCGATTCATATTCCTGCAATACCATCTGGACGGAAAAAAACACATTGAAGGCCTTAGGTTTTTTAATAATTTTTATTTTGATTTAGGATTCATAATGCATTACTGCTCATCAATCAATAATATAATATATAAGAATAAGACATCACTCATAATCTCAATAATAGACAACTAATGACATTTTGATGTACACACTTCAAGATTTTTTTTACCCATATTTATATGAAAACATATATATGTGCCCATATTCTTATTGTTTTATTGAAGTGGGATCAGGCCAGGCACAGTGGCTCATGTCTGTAATCCTAGCACTCTGGGAGGCCGAGGCGGGAGGATCGTTTGAGCTCAGGAGTTGGAGACCAGCCTCAGCAAGAGCAAGACCCCGTCTCTACTATAAATAGAAAGAAATTAATTGGCCAACTAATATATATAGAAAAAATTAGCCGGGCATGGTGGTGCATGCCTGTAGTCCCAGCTACTCGGGAGGCTGAGGCAGGAGGATCGCTTGAGCCCAGGAGTTCGAGGTTGCTGTGAGCTAGGCTGACGCCATGGCACTTACTCTACCCTGGGCAATAAAGTGAGACTCTGTCTCCAAAAAAAATAAAATAAAATAAAATAAATTATTGTATATCCACATGCCATATGCCTGGTTGTACCCCTAGCATAGTGCCTGATATAAGATCTCAGTAAATATTTGATGAATTTATGACTGAATGAAATATAATATAGCTATGAAATTGTTTTCAAAGAATATTAAATAGCATGAAGAAATTTTCAAAACTCATAATATACTGTTAGGTGAAAAAAAACACGATGTAAAACAGTATATACAGCATGATTCTATGTTGTTAAAAACAGTAAAAAGATTGAAAGAAAATATACTAATGTTGATACATTTGTATATACATTTGTAAATACATGTCTGATTTATGAGTAATTTTTTCTTATTAAGATTTTTCCATATTTTCAAGGATTTTAAAACAATAATCACATACTAAAAGAAACAATAAAACATGTTTCTTTAAAGGTTGTTCTGGGAAATATTATTGCTATATCTTGAATGAATGGGCAATGAGCTGTATTTCAAAGTTAGCTGAGCTGTGATTTGCTTAAAATCAATTCAATTATACAAGTTTATGTAATTCCATTCACACATAGTACCTTCAGGAAAAATGTATTATAGAGACTAATTCTCATAGTCTTTTACCATACTAGACAACTAAATTAAGGATATATGGGTTTCACCTTCTAAACATCATGAAGTATATCCATTAATCTTCAAAATGCCTTACATAATTAGGAAAATAAAAATATTTTCTGATTTTCCACATTCACAAGAGAAATATTGACTTACTCATATTGATCTAAGTTGTTTGATTTCTTTCCTGTTACGTAGTTACTTGGGATATATCCTTCACTCCTAGAAAACAAACAAACAAACAAAAAAATTGGAGGATTGGTAAATCAAGACTGGCAAAATGGCGGTGATTTTCAAAGTCAAATGACAAGAGGTTCCATTACGCTATTGTGTATTTTTTGGATGTTTGAAAATTTCTATAATGAAAAATTAAAAATAAAATTCAGCCGGGCTAGGTGGCTCACGCCTGTCATCCTAGCATTCTGGGAGGCCGAGGAGGGAGGATCTCTCAAGGTCAGGAGTTCGAGACCAGCCTAAGCAAGAGTGAGACCCCCGTCTCTACTATAAATAGAAAGAAATTAATTGGCCAACTAAAAAGATATAGAAAAAAAAAATTAGCTGGGCGTGGTGGCGCATGCCTGTAGTCCCAGCTACTCGGGAGGCTGAGGCAGGAGGATCGCTTGAGCCCAGGAGATGGAGGTTGCTGTGAGCTAGGCTGACGCCACGGCACTCTAGCCTAGGTGACAGAGTGAGACTCTGTCTCCATAAAAAAAAAAAAAAAGAAAATTATGATAAATTATTTCTTTGGAAAAATCTAAGATTACTATAATTTACCATAGGGATGGGGACAAAACAAAAAATGTCATTTCCCCCAAGGCCAAAATAATCAAAGCAAACATGCAATGGGTGATGAGAAGGAGACCAGGGTAATGTATTCCAACTCTTGGGAAGAAGTGGTTGACCAACTTGCATTTACTGGTGACTGCCAAGAATACACAGCGTCCCTGCAAAGGAATACGTGCGTTTCCACTTACGGGGCCGGTGGAGCTAGTGTCACGACATGGGACTGGCAGCTCATGCTCCTGTCACCCGACACTTCTCTCCCACCCCCGTCACCCCCGCCGCGTGCCATGCACGCAGGGACACTTGCCCGTATTTATCTCTTGCTCTCCACCAGTGGAGATCATTCTTTTCCACCACGATGTACTCTTGGCCTCTCTCCAATCTGAGATCGTGGGCTTCTGTCGCCTGGAAATCATACATGGCCACGACGATTTCTTCACCGGCGTCTTCTTCTTCTTCGGGTGGGATGGGAGGGGGAGGCCTTCGCTGAGCAAAGAAGATAAGGTTGGAAAGTTCACGCAATAAGCCCATCCCATTGAAAAAAGAAATAATAATAATAATAATAAAAAAGAAAACCAGGAAGTTGATCCTTCTAAAAAAAATAATTAATAAATAAATAAATAAAATAAAATAAATTTAAAAAAAAAAAAAACCAGAAAGGTTAACCTTCCATTGGAAGCTGGTCATGAAACGAAACACTGATTGAGTCACACGTGACCACAGAGTAGAGCAGTAAACCCCAAGTCCACTGAATGCAATCTGGCCAGCCCTCCCACGAGTTTGCTAACGTGGATGTCACCAGCCCCGTTGTGGGAATCAGAATATTCAGGAGATAAGCAAAACCCGACTTTAAACATTCAAAGGCTTTTTTTTTTTTTTTTGATACAGAGTCTCGCTTTGTTGTCCAGGCTAGAGTGAGAGCCGTGGTGTCAGCCTAGCTCACAGCAACCTCCAACTCCTGGGCTCAAGCCATCCTCCTGCCTCAGCCTCCCGAGTAGCTGCGACTACAGGCATGCGCCACCATGCCTGGCTAATTTTTTTTCTGTATATTTTTAGTTGGCCAATTAATTTCTTTCTATTTTATAGTGGAGACGGGGTCTCGCTCTTGCTCAGGCTGGTTTTGAGCTCCTGACCTCGAGCGATCCTCCTGCCTCGGCCTCCCAGGGTGACAATTACAGGTGTGAGCTACTGCACCCAGCCCATTCAAAGGCTTTTGCTCAGTGCTGGGGAGAGTTCTCCAAGGAGAGGCGAGGGTGATGGGTGAGTAGAAACCAAGGCCGAAGGTAGACCCACCACTCAAACAGCCCGAATGGGAGAAGAGCGGACTCTTTGATGAGGTCTGCTCCCACCCAATGGGACATCAGATTGTCTATGCCTTGCAAGCCACACGTGGGACCTCACACACTTGTCCTCATTTATTCTTTTCTTTTATTTATTTATTTATTTATTTATTTATTATTTTAGCGTATTATGGGGGTACAAGTGTTAAGGTTACATATATTGCCCATGCCCCCTCTCCTCCCTCGAGCAAGACTCGTTTATTCTTAATACTGCTCCCATGGCCCGGGCACGGTGGCTCAGGCCTAGCACTCTGGCAGGCGGAGGAGGGTGGATCGCTCAAGGTCATGAGTTCGAAACCAGCCTGAGCAAGAGCGAGACTCCCGTCTCTACTAAAAATAGAAAGAAATTAATTGGTCAACCAAAAATATATATATAGAAAAAATGAGCCGGGCATGGTGGCGCATGCCTGTAGTCCCAGCTACTCGGGGAGGCTGAGGCAGGAGGATCGCTTGAGCCCAGGAGTCTGAGGTTGCTGTGAGCGAGGCTGATGCCACGGCACTCACTCTAGCCTGGGCAACAGATCGAGACTCTGTCTCAAAAAAAAAAAAAAAAAAAAAGAAAGAAAGAAAGAAAAAATACTGCTCCCATGAAGTAGACCTTTAGAATTTCTATTTTATAACTGACGTAACAATGGCTTAAGTAACCCATCCAAAGTCAGCTGCATCACGTGACTAAATATAAACACGCTTATTAAACCTCAAACACTACCAAACTTCAGACCTAAATGCCTAAAACGCAAAGATTTAACCATCAAAAGTTAAAGACCACCTACCTTCTTTATTTGTGGCGCTGGAGGTAGTGCTTTTCTTATGCCTAAAAACACCAGCAACAAAGACAGGTCAAAATGCTAATCATCTTCTAATGATTAATCAAGATAAGATATAGTAGTTTTAAGGAAACCTGAGAATCGACACATAGATAAGAAGCCCACTCTGATGGCCGGGCACAATGGCTCACGCCTATAACCCTAGCACTCTGGGAGGCCGAGGCGGGAGGATCGTTTGATCTCAGGAGTTCGAGACCAGCCTGAGCAAGAGCGAGACCCCCGTCTCTACTAAAAAAAAAGAATAGAAAAGAAAATTAATTGGCCAACTAATATATATATAGAAAAAAATGAGCCGGGCATGGTGGCGCAGGCCTGTAGTCCCAGCTACTCGGGAGGCTGAGGCAGGAGGATCGCTTGAGCCCAGGAGTTTGAGGTTGCTGTGAGCTAGGCTGACGCCTCGGCACTCTAGCCCAGACGACAAGAGTGAAACTCTGTCTCAAAAAAAAAAAAAAAAAAAAAAAAACAAGCCCACTCTAACCCAGTCTGGTGCACGTTGCTTGTATCTCCATTCCAGAATTAAAAACTGCTGTTCTAGCTGGTTTGTATTTCTGCCTTCCCGAACAAACCAGGATATAGGGATTGGGGACATGTCTTATTTTTTTGTGTCCCCGCCACCGTGCAAACTGGACACTCAACAATGCTCATTGCACCAGACAAAGTGAAGTGAAGAGCACACTGAGAGAGGCACACGCTTTGGCAGTCTGTCCCTTCCTCTGCGATGCACAGCCCTGCAGTTGAGGCTGGCACGTGGCTGCCCACGCTAACAACTACGTTTCCCGGCAGGGCATGGCCACGGGGCCGGATTCCAGTCGAAGGGCTCCGTGTGGCACAAATGCATGTGCCATTTTTAGGTCTTACCCTTAAAAGGACTCCCCACGAGCATCCTTCATCCCTTTTCCCCTTTCCGCTGCCAGGAAGAGAGAGGCTTCTAGAACTGGAACAAACCCAGGAACCACTGCAAAGCCACCCTACCAACCCCGGGCCACCCGCCACCACCTGTGGATTACTACGTGCGACTCAAACGAATTTCTCTCTCTCGTTTAAGTCACCATAACGTTGGGGTCTCTTTTTGCTGCAGGTCACACCATGCATTCACTAATATCAAACCTTAAGAACCTGAAAAAATAGGAAACAGTAGCAGCTATGGAAACTTGGGCCTCATTTTATTTCTTTTTTTTTTTTTTGAGACAGAGTCTCACTCTGTTGCTCGGGCTAGAGTGCCGTGGCATCAGCCTCGCTCACAGCAACCTCCAACTCCTGGCCTCAAGCGATCCTCCTGCTTCAGCCTCCCAAGTAGCTGGGACTACAGGCGTCCACCACCATGCCCGGCTCATTTTTTTCTATATATTTTTAGTTGGCCAATTAATTTCTTTTTTATTTTTAGTAGAGACAGGGTCTCGCTCTTGCTCAGGCTGGTTTCGAACTCCTGACCTTGAGTGATCCTCCCGCCTCGGCCTCCCAGAGTGCTGGGATTACAGGTGTGAGCCACCTCGCCCTGGGCCTGGGCCTCACTCTTTAATGGGCTAAATTAACGTCAGGACATCCCAGGAGAACGAGGCTGCGGGACTCCGAGAATTGAAGCCTGGATAGACTGAGAAGGTCGCCTGCTCGGGCCTCCTGCGGAAGGCAGCATTCCTGCCACATGCTCACCCTACTTGCATTCAGAAGCTCTATCAGTCCTGACCCAGTGACTGTCCTGCATAGTGGCAGCAGGAAAACAGAGGGACAGCAAACCCCACCGTCACTCTGGCTGTCCTGCAGCGCTAGCAACTTTGAATCTCTGTGCATTTTTCAATTCTGACTAAGAGCCTTTCACTTGCAGGACTTATAAGGGTCTTAGGTGTCAAAATCAGCCCTAGACATTTGGACTCCTCTGCACATGTACACCGGAGTGTCACTAGGAAGTCTTCCTGCTCAGCACGACTCTGAAGCCAGTACTGAAATGCAGACCACTAAGCCCCCCAGAATGACAATGACAATGTCCTACTCTGATTGCGACAGCAGTGCCCCTTGAGGTTCCTAGATCCACAGCTGGGAGAGTTTATTTGTTGGATGCATCCAGATCAATAGGAAGCAAAGCTGCCGGCAGTTCCACGTCAGGCTCCCACTTTCAATAGATTCACTTCTTCTTTTTTTAAAATTAATTTTATTTACTTAATTCCTTTTTCTCTTATCAACATTTGAAGATACTGGTACTTGCTATTCAATAGATTCACTTTTAACAGGTTTCCATGTTGTGATATAAGCTCCCTAAGGGCCGGGCGCGGTGGCTCACGCCTGTCATCCTAGCACTCTGGGAAGCCGAGGCGGGAGGATCGCTGAAGGTCAGGAGTTCGAAACCAGCCTGAGCAACAGCGAGACCCCAGCTCTACTATAAATAGAAAGAAATTAATTGGCCAACTAATATATGTAGAAAAAGTTAGCAGGGCATGGTGGCGCATGCCTGTAGTCCCAGCTACTCGGGAGGCTGAGGCAGGAGGATCGTTTGAGTCCAGGAGGTTGCTGTGAGCGAGGCTGATGCCACGGCACTCTAGCCTGGACAACAGAGTGAGACCCTGTCTCTCATAAAAACAAAACAAAACAAAAAAAAAGCTCCCTAAGATAGAGAACACCGTTTGATTCCATGAGAGGGTCTCACTGCTAACTATATAATTTTTCTTACAAAACACACCTACCCTGCATTTACTAGAAGAAAGCATGCTGAACTAGAAGAACTAGAAGAACTGAACTAGAAGAAAGCATGCTGTACTTAATCAAAATCAAAATCACATCACTTTCTTGCCATACCAATAACACGTGCATTTTGAGCACAACATGCGTATAAAATAAAATGAACACTTACTACTCTCAAAAAGATTGTATTTTTCACATCCAGGTGCTAATTTTTCAGTTTGTCTGCAACACTGATAACTTCCATCTGTCCAGAAGTTAGGGTGATATTTAATCATGATATTATTGTTATTCTTGATTTCTGCAATGCACAGAGAATTAATAATTAGTGAAAGAAAACAGAAGACTACAGAATGTTTCCTAAGTAACAATGTCGATCATTATTTATTCCTCAGACACCATGTTTATTATGAGAGCAGCCTCATCACATCATACGACTCAGAATTCAAAAAAAAAGCCATAGGGATCTCTTTCATCTCTCTCTTTTTTGGGGGGAGGGAGTGGGGAGGATGAAACATCCTTTTTGGCATAAATGACTGCTGCTCTACCACGTTGGGTAAATGCAAAAGTCAGGCCAACACTATTTTGTTCTGTGGGAGAAACGATGAATGTTGTGCAGAACTAATCACCCATTTAAACATGTCAGGGGCCGGGCGCGGTGGCTCACGCCTGTCATCCTAGCTCTCTGGGAGGCTGAGACATGAGGATCGCTCGAGGTCAGGAGTTCGAGACCAGCCTGAGCAAGAAGGAGACACCCCCCCCCCCCGTCTCTACTAAAAATAAAAAGAAATCAATTGGCCAACTAAAAATATATATATAAAAAAAAAAATGAGCCGGGCATGTGGCGCATGCCTGTAGTCCCAGCTACTTGGGAGGCTGAGGCAGGAGGATCGCTTGAGCCCAGGAGTGTGAGGTTGCTGTGAGCGAGGCTGACGCCACGGCACTCACTCTAGCCCGGGCAACAAAGCGAGACTCTGTCTTTAAAAAAATAAATAAATAAATAAACATGTCATGAAAATGGTCGATCCATCCACAGCAAATGTTGACTATCTAGGCAATTTCTTAGAAATATACCGAATCCTGTTATCATAATCCCCTTCAAATATATCACACATATAAAGCATGCTTTTCTTAGAAACTATTCATATTTATACCCCACTCCAAAGAATCGGATTTTAAGAGGGTCAGGTTTCTTCAATATGCTAGCATCTCTACCAGTATGACAGAATTGGAGAAACAGTTATCGTAGATTAAGAGATTATAAATGCAATGGATATATTCGCTGCATTTCTGTTTTAGTGATAACAATGCCATATCCCCTAAAATCATGTACAGATTAATACTGGCATCACATAAGTTTTACCTTCTTTTAACTTCTTCACCCACCGGTCTCTGCTTTGCGCGCTGGGTGCAAAGATGTAAAGCGTATTAGCATCGTGCACAACCTAAAATAAAGCAAAAGACGGAATCAGGGAGAAATACTTAGACACAGCACTTCTGTCTCACACGGGCACCCATAAATGATTCTCAAATGACTAAATAGAACTCAATTACTTCAGATCCAGAGAAACTAGGTTCCTTTCTTACAAAAGCACATCCATTTCTTCATTTCTACACCGGCTGGGATACCTATTTTGCAAAGCACTGTGCTTTCATAGAAGAAAAAATATACAGAGGCCACAATATTAATGCTGGGATTTCTTTCAAGCTAATTAATCAAGGTTCCTTAGATGAATTTGGTGTAACAGGGAGGATCCTAAGCCAGTGTTTTTCTAAACAATATTTCAGATGAATGGACTAGTCTGTCAATATTACTCCTCCAGCTTGCTTTTCCTACCATCAATAACTGCAGCAGCTAACTTTATTAAGCACTGCCTCTCCCGGCTCTATACTATGTTCTTTTATTTTATTTTATTTTATTTTTTTGAGACAGAGTCTCACTCTGTTGCCCAGGCTAGAGTGAGTGCCGTGGTGTCAGCCTAGCTCACAGCAACCTCCATCTCCTGGGCTCAAGCGATCCTCCTGCCTCAGCCTATACTATGTTCTTTTAAAGACATTAACTACTGGCCGGGCGCGGTGGCTCACGCCTGTCATCCTAGCACTCTGGGAGGCCGAGGCGGGAGGATCGCTCAAGGTCAGGAGTTCGAAACCAGCCTGAGCAAGAGCGAGACCCCCGTCTCCACTATAAATAGAAAGAAATTAATTGACCAACTGAAAAAATATATAGAGAAAAAATTAGCCGGGCGTGGTGGAGCATGCCTGTAGTCCCAGCTACTCGGGAGGCTGAGGCAGGAGGATCGCTTGAGCCCAGGAGTCTGAGGTTGCTGTGAGCGAGGCTGACGCCACGGCACTCACTCTAGCCCGGGCAACAGAGGGAGACTCTGTCTCAAAAAAAAAAAAACTCCACTGAGATTCTATGTTGAAAAAGACATTTGCAACTGTCGCCTCGGATCAGGACGAGACCACAATCTTAGGCAAAAGGCGACTTTCATTTGGGATGTTCGCCACTCAGAGGAAAAGCAGGAAAACATCCTGGAAAAGCGAAGGCGAGGTGCTGGAGACGGGCTCTACGCTGCCTACTGCAAGTTCTAGAACAGGGGTCCTCAAACTACGGCCCGTGGGCCACATGCGGGCCACCTAGCACATTTATCCGGCCCTGCAGGTGTCTTTGCCGCCGCTGCCTGTCCTGCTCAGCAGCTGACTCGTCCCGGGCCCACAGTGCGCACTCTCCAACGGTCTGGGGGACAGTGACCTGGCCCCCCTGTTTAAAAACTTTGGGGACCCCTACCCTAGAATCTCGGGGTCCACCTCCACTCTCCTGAGTTCTCAGGCGTGTGCCCCCCAAGATCCTGGGACATCCCATGGGCGCAGAGTGTCTTGGGGTGCCGTCCCCTCCTCCTTGGGAGGGAGTAGATGTGAGTGTGCCGCTCGACAGGCTTTTAACTCACAGAGTGACCTTGGACAGCCACCCGACAGCCGTGAGCCTCAATTCTCTCGGTCACAGATGAGAATAGCATGATATTTACCACCCTTACGCAATAGGAGCATTGTCAGAAAAAAAAAAAAAATGACATGATCACCCTTTTATTTTTTTTTTATTTATTTATTTTGAGACAGGGTCTCGCTCTGTTGCCCAGGCTAGAGTGAGTGCCGTGGCGTCAGCCTCGCTCACAGCAACCTCAAACTCCTGGGCTCAAGCGATCCTCCTGCCTCAGCCTCCCCAGTAGCTGGGACTACAGGCATGCGCCACCATGCCCGGCTCATTTTTTTCTATATATTTTTAGTTGGCCAATTAATTTCTTTCTTTATTTAAGTAGAGACGGGGGTCTCGCTCTTGCTCAGGCTGGTCTCGAACTCCTGACCTTGAGCGATCCTCCCGCCTCGGCCTCCCGGAGTGCTAGGGTGACAGGCGGGAGCCACCGAGCCCGGCCTACATGATCACCCTTTAAAAAGCACAGTTCCATCAACACGTGACGCTAATAGTGTTATTTTTCATCCCAGGCGGCCTTTTCGCCTCATTTCTGTTAGAAAGTAACTTACACCTGCCACGCCTCAGCTTTTCAGATTCCCAAGGAAAACTTCACCCCCTGTTTTCAGTCTCAGCTCCCTCACTCCTTATTCCAACTGCTCTGTGATAAATAAATCTCAGTAAATAACTCAGATCTGGGGTGTAGAAACTCAGTACCATTAGGTGGAATCTAACAGCCCCAAACAAGAATGAGAAGTTTCAGCAAAGACCTAAGCCATTTATGAAGAAAGGCAGTAACTAGTAAAGTGGGAAATGAACCTAAAAGTCAGCCACCAAGGCACAGACTAATGTTGTCAAATAACAGACAGGACTAAAAGCCCAGCTCTCCATTATTGCAAAAATACGGCAGCTCACCTGAAACGGGTATTTATTTTGACAGGGAATGACACCATCATCATTCTTCACTATTTCCACACACTTGATTTTTGCAATATCGATAAACCCCTTTCTGTATTTTTTCTGTTGGCAGAAGAAAAGAAAAAGCATTATAAACAACTCTAATAAGACATAAGAAAAAATGTTATTAATAGTAATATTTATTAATAAACTTATTGATTCAAAATATTACAATTTCCTGAATAATTATCTAAATCCTGTTTTTTCCATTAACTTTTTTTTTTTTTTTTTTCTGAGACAGAGTCTCACTGTGTTGCCCAGGCTAGCGTGAGTGCCGTGGTGTCAGCCTCGCTCACAGCAACCTCCATCTCCTGGGCTCAAGCGATCCTCCTGCCTCAGCCTCCCGAGTAGCTGGGACTACAGGCATGCGCCACCATGCCCGGCTAATTTTTTCTATTTTTAGTTGTTTGGCTAATTTCTTTCTATTTTCAGTGGAGACAGGATCTTGCTCTTGCTCAGGCTGGTCTCGAACTCCTGAGCTCAAGCAATCCTCCCTCCTCGGCCTCCCAGGGTGCTGGGATTACAGGCGTGAGCCCCCGCGCCCGGCCCAGCCTGGATTTTAATTCTTGGGTGTCTATGGTTAACACTAACTATTAATGGTAGCACTTTGCTTCTAGCACTAGGGGTGTGGTGCTGTGTGTACATGTGTGTTCTGAGGCTCTCGCATAGACACTTGATGTGTTCAGGGCATTTTTTTTAATGACGCTTTGTATCTTTATGAAAGTGGAAATTACTAGAATCACATAAACATGATCTCTTATCAAGAGGAACTTGAAGGAGATAAGCTTTGTGAGAGTTACAGCGAGCAGACAGGCAAGACGGAAAATGCAATTTCCAGCACAAGTGGTGGGTGGCAGGGGACAGTCATGCACACGACAGTGGGCAGATCAGTCCACAGTTTGCACGTGCAGTGAGACCCGCAAGTGCAGATCAGTCCACAGTTTGCACGTGCAGTGAGACCCACAACTGCAGCCGGAGGAGTCACACGATTCCTATCCTCACCATGGCCTACGACTGACGAAGTGACAGCCCAGAGAAATGACAACCCTGAGCATGGGAAATCCCCGTGGGAACTTCCCCACAGCCTCACCCCAGGGCTGGGTTTCTGGAAAAGCACAGAGTTGGGAGGCTCCTGGCCTCCACCCTGACCAT
This sequence comes from Mirza zaza, assembly GCA_008750895.1. Taxonomy (NCBI): domain Eukaryota; kingdom Metazoa; phylum Chordata; class Mammalia; order Primates; family Cheirogaleidae; genus Mirza; species Mirza zaza. The sequence goes on from VSMD01036519.1 coordinate 14,691, forward strand.
CCCGGCCAATTCCTTCATTAAGAAACACCCATCTCTGGCCGGGCGCGGTGGCTCACGCCTGTCATCCTAACACTTCGGGAGGCCGAGGCGGGAGGATCACTTGAGCTCAGGAGTTCGAGACCAGCCTGAGCAAGAGCAAGACCCCTGTTTCTACTATAAATAGGAAGAAATTAGCCAAACAACTAAAAATAGAAAAAATTAGCCAAGCATGGTGGCACATGCCTGTAGTCCCAGCTACTCGGGAGGCTGAGGCAGGAGGATCGCTTGAGCCCAGGAGTTTGAGGTTGCTGTGAGCTAGGCTGATGCCACGGCACTCACTCTAGCCTGGGCAACACTGTGAGACTCTGTCTCAAAAAAAAAGAAAACACCCATCTCTCTGCTTACTTGATTTGAGAGGAGGACACGCAGGTATGCATACGAATATGAGTTAGAAATATAAATTATTAAAAATGGAACTGAGCTTTGCTAGGCTTCTGCAAAAGTGGAGCCTTAACCTCGTGTTTAAATAAGCCGGGACTGGATGCTATATATATTTCCCTAGTTCTCTCCGATGTTAAAGAGATCACACCATAGTTTGTTTTTTGAATGCCTTTAAGATATTACACTGCATGTAATGACCACTTTCCAATACCTTTTGCTGCCCTTAAAAGAGCAACATCGCCTCTGTTTTTTTTTTTGTTTTTTTGTTTTTTCCAATGAATGTAATCCCAACAGTGGGAAAAGTTTCTTCCTTTTGCTTCTGGGGGGGGGGTGGTCTGGAGGGAGGGCTGGGGGCGTGAGGGAGCGTGCATGGGCGGAAAGGAATCACGATAACAGCACCAGCAGGAAAGAGGAAATGTGTGCCTCTCTTAGCAGCAGCAGATGAATTGCTCATCAACTCCTCCCTCCCCAAGATAATCAAAGAGAAACTGCTGGTGGACTGCAGACTAGTGCAACCTCTGTGGGAAGCAATATGGAGATACCTTAGAGCAATACAAGTGGATCTACCATTTGTTTGATCCAGCAATCCCACTGTTGGGCATGTACCCAAAAGAACAAAGCACAATCTACAATAAAGACGCCTGCACTCGAATGTTTATAGCAGCACAATTCACAATTGCAAAGCTGTGGAAACGACCCAAGTGCCCATCAATCCCATACATGAATGGATTAATAAAATGTGGTGTATGTACACCATGGAGTAATAATACTCAGGTTTAATAAACAATGGATCTAGCACCTCTTGTATTTTCCTGGATGGAGCTGGAACTCATTCTACTAAGTGAAGTATCCCAAGAATGGAAAAACAAGCACCACATGGACTCACCAGCAAACTGGTATTAACAGATCAGCACCTAAGTGGACACATGGGAGTAACATTTATCAGGTGTGGGGCAGGTGGTGGGGGGAGGGGATGGGTGTATACAAACACAATGAGTGAGATGTGCACTGACTGGGGGATGGACACGCTTGAAGCTCAGACTTGAAGGGGGAAGGGGGGACAAGGGCAATATAAGCAACCTTAAAATTTGTGCCCCCATAATATGCTGAAATAAAAAAAAAGAAATACACAGAATTGCCTCATTAGGAATTCCATGGGTGTATGTGGGTGTCAACTGCTGCTTTTGCTATGGTTTCTACAGGAATATGCGTTCCATCGGCATTGCAAATAACCCATCTGCAGCAAACTTTTGTCACACAGCCTATTAATTGGGAACAATCTATAGATAATATCATTTTTAAAACAATTTCTACCACTGACTGGGTGCTCGATGACACCAAGGAAGTTCTGTTGATGCGTTTAGAAGCGATGGCACTAAGGTTCTGCTTAAAGTTGAGGACTCCTTGGGCCGGGCGTGGTGGCTCACGCCTGTGATCCCAGCACTCTGGGAGGCCGAGGCGGGAGGATTGCTCGAGGTCAGGAGTTCGAAACCAGCCTGAGCAAGAGCGAGACCCTCCGTCTCTATGAAAAATAGAAAGAAATTAATTGGCCAACTAAAACTATATAGAAAAAAATGAGCCGGGCACGGTGGCGCATGCCTGTAGTCCCAGCTACTCGGGAGGAGGCTGAGGCAGGAGGATCGCTTGAGCCCAGGAGTCTGAGGTTGCTGTGAGCGAGGCTGACGCCACGGCACTCACTCTAGCCTGGGCAACAGAGCGAGACTCTGTCTCAAAAAAAACAAACAAAAATAAAGAGTCAATTCATGTAAAGCTTTTGAAATAAAGCTGACAAATGGCTAGTGCTTGATAAATTTAGCTACTAATATTATTTCTCAAAGCCACTCCAGCGGAGCCTTTAGAGAAAATAAAAGCAAAAGTCCTTGAAAGATCTTCACCCCACCTTCTAGACTCCAAGAAAGCCCTTGTGAGAACTGATGTGGAATTTGGCGGTGTTTTATAAAACAAAATGGCACGAATGAGAGTCTTCCTCGGGGGACCCATGACAAATATTAACATCGGTTCCCTAAAATGACACAGGAGGATGCATTACAAATGACGAGTGTCTACCAATGTCCACTCTTTTCAGCCAGAAAATGAAACGAACCTTTCTTTCGTGGGTTTCACAATTCTGTTTTTGAAAAAGGACGGTTGATGCTTCATGTGACTGTGCTATTTTTACACTTCGAGGCTGTTATTTTTGTGCTATCTTACAGTAGGAAACCAGCGAGCCACTCGATCACCACTTCCTTTTCAGGGTTAGGAACAGCTGATCTCTGGCAACTCCCAGCCTTTAACACGCGACAGCAGGGGACACCTTTGATCCAACATTTCTCTCCCTTCCAAGTGTACGCTTTTACCAGTTTGCTGGGCTTTCTTGATGGCTGCCTCATTTTCTGGCAAATACAAAGGTTAACATGTGCATGATCCTTCCTGTAAACACGCAGCAGTGTGGCCAGCCAAAAAGCATCACAAAATTATCCAGACAGAGCACGGGTCAAAAGAGGCCCAGAGGCTCTAAAATCAGACTAGCCTGGGCTGGGTTCCCGGGTCTGCCTCCACCTGCCGGCTCTGCCACCTCGGGCAAGGTACTCAGCTTCTCTGATCCTCAGTTTCCTCGTCTGTAAAATGGGAATAATAACGGCGCACCTCATGCGGTTAAGAGGATTCGGGTTAATACTTACAAAGCACATAGACGCTGCTTGGCACGGGGTGAGCACTGGTAGGGTAACAGAATAGGGTACCCCAAAATATCCCACTTTGGCACACGGGCTGTTTTGAGTTAAAGGGACTTAAACAAAAGCACATGCCAGAAGGGCACTGTGTCCCTCCTTGTCCTTCCTGGAAGGAGGCAATCAAGCTCCCAGGTGAAAGAAAGGTGCCTCCACTGGACCTTCGAGGAAGAAAGACATCCTTACCAGCAGAGACGGGGAGTCGAGGCAGACAGAAATCTGCACAAACAAGTCTTGATAAACTAACCCTCACCTTCCCAGCTACTTTTCCACCATGGCCTCCTTTATGTCGCCTCTGCATCCACTTTGGGTTTTTTTATTTTTTTATTTTTTTTCTGAGACAGAGCCTCACTCTGTCGCCCGGGCTAGAGTGAGTGCCGTGGCGTCAGCCTCGCTCACAGCAACCTCAAACTCCTGGGCCCAAGCGATCCTCCTGCCTCAGCCTCCCAAGTAGCTGGGACTACAGGCATGCACCACCATGCCCGGCTCATTTTTTCTATATATTTTTAGTTGGCCAATTAATTTCTTTCTATTTTTAGTAGAGACGGGGGTCTCGCTCTTGCTCAGGCTGGTTTCGAACTCCTGACCTTGAGCGATCCTCCTGCCTCGGCCTCCCAGGGTGCTGGGATGACAGGCGTGAGCCACCGCGCCCGGCCTACATCGACTTTGAATACAGATTTACATTTCTCATGCTGGACGCAGGACTCAGGCCCTCCCACACCGGTTCCAGTTCTACGCCACACCCAAAGGCTCAAGCCGGTGGCCAGAGATGAGAACTTGGCGACAGTCCTTTCATGGAACAGAACGAATTCCCACTTTCCCGCTGCTCCCTTTAAACAGACCATTCAGGCCGGGCGCGGTGGCTCACGCCTGTAATCCTAGCACTCTGCGAGGCCGAGGCGGGAGGATCGCTCAAGGTCATGAGTTCGAGACCAGCCTGAGCAAGAGCGAGACCCCCGTCTCTACTAAAAATAGAAAGAAATTAATTGGCCAACTAAAAACATATAGAAAAAATGAGCCGGGCGTGGTGGCGCATGCCTGTAGTCCCAGCTACTCGGGAGGCTGAGGCAGGAGGATCGCTTGAGGCCAGGAATTTGAGGTTGCTGGGAGCTAGGCTGACACCACGACACTCTAGCCCGGGCAACAGAGTGAGGCTCTGTCTCAATAAAACCAAAAAAAAAGTTCCTATTATTAATTAAATCAACTTGTAAAGGCTTGTGGGGCAGAGAGATGGGAAGGGATTTTATTTACTCAACTCAGTGTGAGCAGTGAAAAAAGAAAGAATGGATTTCTATGTCCTGAAAATGAACAGCAGTATCACTAACTTCCCTTCCAGGCTCACTCTACACCAGCTTTTGCTTTAAATGTGCTTGGAGCAGATTGTAGACGCCTCATGCGAGTCCAGCCCCGCGACGGACCGCAGGGAAGCAGGAGCTATTTACCCTCTGGGTTTCACAGATGAGAAAACCTAGGGACAAAGGGACCATGTTTACCTGTCCTGCTAGCGAGTGACAGAGCCCGACATGTGTCCGAAAATCTGCTTTTCTGCGCTCTAAAGAGAATATTTCTGGCCATTGCATTAAAGTAAGTAACGGAAAAATAGTTATGCAAAGCCACAGACAGGAAAACAATCTTTGCTTCACTTGAGAAGCGAAGGAACTAGCCCGGCCAAGAGGGAGGTGAGTTGTTTCTGCTTTCTTTATCTCAGCCTGTCCTGGCAACCCAGGAGAAAAAGAACTCTGGTCTCAGCTCATGGGAGCACCAGTCGCTCCTTGCTGGAATGGTTCCTCTTCCCAGAACTGCTCCCCTGGAATGGTGTTTTTTTGTTGTTTTTTGTTTTTGTTTTTGTTTTTTTTTTGCCCCATCCTCCCTCCAATCCACCCCTTGGAATGGTCTTGTGACAAGTGGCTGCCACGGAGACACTTCAGTCAGCCTCATGCCCACGAGAACAAAGGAAGGTGCAACCTCAGGCCGGGCATGGTGGCTCACGCCTGTCACCCTAGCACTGTGGGAGGCCGAGGAGGGAGGATCGCTCGAGCTCAGGAGTTGGAGACCAGCCTGAGCAAGAGCGAGAGCCCGTCTCTACCAAAAATAGAAAGAAATTAATTGGCCAACTAAAAATATGTAGAGAAAAAAAAATCAGCCGGGCATGGTGGCGCGTGCCTGTAGTCCCAGCTACTCGGGAGGCTGAGACAGGAGGATCGCTGGAGCCCGGGAGTTTGACGTTGCTGTGAGCGAGGCTGACACCAAGGCACTCACTCTAGCCTGGGCAACAGAGTGAGACTCTGTCTCAAAAAACAAAAAAAAGAAGAAGGTGCAACCTCAGCATGGTTCTCATGTGACCCTAACACCCAGCAAGTCAGGTGGGGGAAACTGTTCCACTTTTAGTCAAGGCTCACCGATGTGCCAGTGACTCTGAGAGAGGCCGTCTGGGGCCCTGGAACAAAAGACCCGCCATTTCCTCCAGAGACAGAAATAGCAGACCTGGGCATGTCAGACGAAGGCCTTTCAAGAGTGAGACAAGTCACAGAGGCTTCAGCCGGGTCGTGAAGCAACAGGGAGGCACCTGGGATAAGCAGAGATCGTTCGTTGGTGGCAGTGTGGGGGGCCGGCAGGTCTGGGTGGGCCCAGAGAAACTTTGCGGCGCAGGGCCACAAACCCACAGAGGCGCTGGGGACCGCTGAAGATTTGCACAGCCCAGGGAGCCAGCAGTAGAAAGCCACCACGTATCAAGTCTTTTGCAGGGAAGGAGGGTGCGGTTATAAGCAGACGAGGTCTCCATCCTTTCCCAATTGGCTTCCCTAGGTTTGCATTTGGTAGGTGTGCAGAAAACAGTGACCACAGCAGGCCTGACATGGCTATTATTATTAGAAAGGACCGTTTCTTGACTTTGGAAGAAGATTCTGGGACTATGGCATCCCGGGCAGAAAGCGTGTATGTAACCATAGACACCCATAAAAAAAACGCTGGACACTGAGTCTCTAATGAGTTTTCCGGTGGGCAATATTTTCACATGTCGCGGCTCGCTGCCTGGAGGTGCTAAGCACATCCGGGGTGACTGCAGGGACACAGGAGTCTAGGCAGGTCACAGCTGGTTTCCTCCAGAATTCACCCCACGTCCCTCTCCGTTGGCTGATTATTTTTGCATTGCATGTCTTCATCGTAATAAAGCGCGACCATGAGTACGACCAACTGTATGCCAAGTCCTGTGAGTCCTCTTAGTAAAGCAACGGGCCTTGGGGTGGCCTTGGGCATGTCCCCATGCCCCTGGCACAGTGGTGGCCTGGAATGAGCTCTGCTGGTTCGAATCCCAGCTTTGACGCTTGGCTGTGAAGCCTTGAGTTCGCTCATCGAGTTCCCCAAGCCTTGAATTTCTCTGAAAATAAGACGGGACGACCCGCCTCGGAAGCTTGTGGCGAAGATTAAATAAATGGTACACTCTCAATAAATAGCATATCCTTCCTTCTTCAGACTAGCGTGTGAATGGCCCCGCCTATGGTTGCTCAGTGCCCAGCTGGTGCAACAACAGGCAGGGCCAATGAGGCTCACTTCACCCCCCACTCGTTTGCACTGGGGTGCTGGAGTCTACTCCTGTCCGCTCCCGAGAGCCGATGAAGCACAGCATGTCCCAGCTCTGTGCTCAGTGACATCGTGTTGGAAGCTGGAAACCCGCCAGAGTGGGAACGTTTACACCACGGAAATTGGCAAATGCTAAACATCAGGGCTTCTCCCCGGACGCCCAGTTGCTGAACATGTACTAGCACATGGCTGTCCCTTTCATCTAAAAAAAAATCAAATATTCTGAGAGTATGTACCTGAGTGTCCAAAAAAAAAAAAGAATAAAAAAATAAAAAAGGCCAGGCGCAGTGGCTCACGCCTGTAATCCTAGCACTCTGGGAGGCCGAGGCGGGAGGATCGCTCACGGTCAGGAGTTCCAAACCAGCCTGAGCAAGAGTGAGACCACGTGTCTACTTAAATAGAAAGAAATTAATTGGCCAACTAAAAATATATAGAAAAAAATGAGCCGGGCGTGGTGGCGCATGCCTGTAGTCCCAGCTACTCAGGAGGGAGGCTGAGGCAGGAGGATTTCTTGAGCCCAGGAGTTTGAGGTTGCTATGAGCTGGGCTGACGCCACGACACTCTAGCCCAGGCAACAGAGTGAGACTCTGTCTCAAAATAAATAAATAAATAATAAATAAAATAAAAACGAATAAAAATGAATATTGAATAAATGAATATTGAATAAAATGAATATAAAATGAAAAAAAATGAATATTCATATCAGTTCTATTTATAACAGCCAAATATCTACCAACAGATGAATGAATAAACAAAATGTGCCATGTCCCTACAATGGAGTAATATTTAACTATCAAAAGGAATCAAGTGCTGAAACAGGAGAAGACATGAATGAACCTTGAAAACATTATGCTTCGTGAAAGAAATCAGGCAGAAATGGTAATATGTTGCACAATTCTATTTACGTGAAATATTCAGAATAGTCAAATCCATAGAGACAGGAAGCATATTAGTGGCTGCCAGGTGTGGAAGGGACAGGCAATGGGGACTGACTTGATGGAGAAAAAGTTTCTGTTTGGTTCTGGAACTAGACGTTGGTGATTTTTGCACAACATTATGAATATCCTTTAATGCCACTGAATTTTACACCTTAAAATGGTTGCAATATACAATGCAGATGCCAAGATGAATAAAAAAGGAAAAAAAAAAAAATAAAAAATAAAAGAATAAAAAAAAATAACCGGTTGCAATACATGCCAGAAAGAGCAATATTAAAAAGTTTTAAACTATTAAAAGTTGTCAAGAATTCGATTCTCTTATAAACCACTTGTGAAAATGCACACAGAGACAATCAATTAGGAAAACACTTGGACATTCTCTTTTAAAGCTGAAGAAATGTACAATCTTGAACCACCAATTCCATTGTAAGTATATACTCTAAAGTTTGAAGCAAGATTTGTTAGAAGAAAAAAGAAAAGTAAGAAATGGAAGTTCATCTACTCTAGGATATACGGGAAAAATGTAAACCCAAGTGTCCAACGACATTAGAATGAGTAGATAGTACATTATTATACTCTCATAAGTAGGAATACTATACAACAGTGAAAAATGATGAACTACCACTGCATGAAATGCCCATGGCAGATACTGCCAAACACAGCATTGAAGAAAAGAAGCAAGATGAAATTCATTTATGTTTAAAAGAGGAAATACTAATCTACATCATACACACATTAAACTATATATTCACATACGTTCAGATGTTAACCTATAACAAAAGCAATACGATTAGGATTACGAAAGTCATACCTCTGGGGAATAGAAGTGGTATTTGATTGGGTGTCTTTTAGGGTGTTGGTAACATTCAGTTATTTTTGTAACCTGGTTAGCAGGTATATAGGTATTTCTTTATAATTTTCATTAAACTTTACATATGTGTTATCTGATATCCGCATGCCTGTTTTACAATAACGAATGTAAAAGAAAAAGGAATAATACTGCTTATCCCAGGGAGAGTAAAAAAAAAAAAAAAAAACTTGTATGCAAATGTTCTTGGTGGCTTTATTCACAAGAGCCACAAAGTGGGAACAAACCAAATATGTTCATCACCAAGAGATGAACAGATAAACGAAATGTTGCCTGTGCATATAAGAGAATAGGGTTTGGCAAGAGAAGGAAAACAGGTGATTTATTAATATGTGTGCCGCATGGCTGAACCTTGAGCACCTTGTGCTAAGTAAAAAAAAAAAGCCAGACACACAAGATCGCACGTCACGTGACTTCATGTACATGAAAAGCCCTAGAATAGGCAAATCAATGGAGACAGCAAATAGATTAGGGGGTTCCCAGGGTTGGGGGGAGATGGGGAGTGACTGATCATGGATATGAGGCTTCGTTCTGGGATGATGAAAATGTTCTCAAGCTAATCGTGGTGATGCTTGTACAATTCTGAATATACTGCAACCCACTGAAACTTTAACTGGGTAAATTCCTTGGGATGTAAATTATACCTTAACAAAGCTATTTATTTTTTTTATTATTTTATTTTTAGCTTTTCTTTTATTTTTTAATTTTACTTTTCATCTCATTTTTTTTTTTTTTTTGTTAACCAGAACATGTGGAAAAGCTGTTTTAAAAAAAAAAAAAAAAAGGAACTGAGTAGCACAAATTTTAAACACCAAAAGGGGCCGGGCGAGGTGGCTCGCGCCTGTCATCCTGGCACTCTGGGAGGCCGAGGCGGGAGGATCGCTCAAGGTCATGAGTTCGAGACCAGCTTGAGCAAGAGCAAGACCCCTGTCTCTACTAAAAATAGAAAGAAATGGATTGGCCAACTAAAAACATATATATAAAAAAATAGCCGGGCATGGTGGCGCGTGCCTGTAGTCCCAGCTACTCGGGAGGCTGAGGCAGGAGGATCGCTTGAGCCCAGGAGTTGGAGGTTGCTGTGAGCTAGGCTGACGCCGCGGCACTCACTCTAGCCTGGGCAACAGAGTGAGACTCTGCCTCAAAAAAAAAAAAAAAAATGTCTATACCCGGGAAAAAGCCAGATGCAAGAACAGAAACTTTGAGACACGTTACCTGAAAAGGACAAAAGTGGGTGCCAATGCGACCTGCCTCATACACATATGAAAACAACAGCTTGCATGGCCTTACATCCCAGGAACCGCCCTAACCACTTTATATTGGTCCAGTGACTTTTCACGAACTCCCATGAGGGAGGTACTACTATTCTCCCCTGTTTAAAGATGAGGAAAACGAGGCACAGAGAGGTTAAGTCATTGGTTCAAGGTCACAGAGCCAACAAGTAGCTCATTTAGGATTTGAACCCGGGTACTCCGGCACCAGAGTCAGTTCTCTTTAACCTCTCCCTCTCCAACTCACAGAAATTCTGTTACACGCAGAGATGGACCGAGGCCACAGCTAAAGTTCCCTACAAAGACAAGAAAACAGAAAACTGCGGATAAACTGATTCTAGAACTTCAGAAAGACCACCATCTCATCCAGCGTGTTCTGGCCCTGTTTCCTGCAGATATTTTAGTAAGGACACCTATTCTTAGAAAGTGCTTAACTGTGACAACTCAAAAATAAAGGAATGACCCCAGTGTTTGTCATTTAAGCAATTCTAAATCGCATATCTGGTCATTGGCACTCAACTACTCATCTTTTTTTTTTTTTTTTTTTTCTTTTTTGTGAGACAGAGTCTCGCTTTGTTGCCCAGCCTAGAGTGAGTGCCGTGGGGTCAGCCTCGCTCACAGCAACCTCAAACTCCTGGGCTAAGGGGATCCTCCTGCCTCAGCCTCCCCAGTAGCTGGGACTACAGGCATGCACCACCACGCCCGGCTCATTGTTTTTTTTCTATATATTTTTAGTTGGCCAATTAATTCCTTTCCATTTTTAGTAGAGACGAGGCCTCTCTCTTGCTCAGGCTGGTCTCGAACTCCTGACCTCGAGCGATCCTCCCACCTCAGCCTCCCAGAGTGCTAGGATGACAGGCGTGAGCCACCACGCCCAGCCTGAACTACTCATCTTTTGCCAAGAAAACTCAAAGCCCTACCATTTATTATTGTATTATACTACAACCAATCCCAGTCGGGGCTGAGTTAACCAAAAAACAAGCTTACTTTCCTATTTTTTTTTTATTTTTTTTAATTTTTTTTTCTTTTCTTTTTTTTTCTTTTTTTTTTTTCCTATTTTTTTTAAAAGTGGTTACTAATGCATTGTAGTAGATTTCCAGGGGTCTTTTCCAACAGTGACATTGTTCTCTACTGCTGGCCTAGACAATTCATGTTAATAAATTCATCTTTAATTAAGTCACTTGTGAGTTTTTTGGTGAAGAATCACTTAAAACGTAGCATTTAACCAAACCCACTTTAAAGGTCTTGAGAATTAACACCTAAGCAGAACCCTTTTCAGCTTCTTTTTGTTTTTTTTGAGACAGAGTCTCACTTTGTTGCCCAGGCCAGAGTGCCGTGGTGTCAGCCTAGCTCACAGCAACCTCAAACTCCTGGGCTCACGCGATCCTCCTGCCTCAGCCTCCCGAGTAGCTGGGACTACAGGCATGCGCCACCATGCCCGGCTAATTTTTTCTATATATATATATTTTTTTTTTTAGTTGGCCAATTCATTTCTTTCTATTTTTTTTTTTTTCATAGTAGAGAGAGGGTCTTACTTAGACCAGTGCTTCTAAATTTGGGGGTCTTTTTAAATAAAGGTTTTATAAATCATCTGAGGGTCTTTTTAAAATATAGGTTTTAATTTAGTGGGTTAGGGGTGGTTTTGGGGATTATGCATTTCTAACAAATGTCCAGGTGATGCTTTTGCTGCAGTCCATGGAACATACCTTCAGTTGCAAGGACTTTTGAGAACTGTGAAACTTCAGCTTCTTTTATATAAGCATGCACAGAAATCTTTTCTTCCTGTTGGCCTCTCTTGTCTGGACAACTCTAACTTACTTAAATGCATAGAGTTCCCACCTCGTCCCGGGGGTACAATGAGGAACAAACAAGCACAAATGAACAAATGGTAAAAGAACACCCTTTTTCACGGGCTGAAGTGCAAAGCCAAAGAAGGGGAGCAGGAAGAAGACGTGCACAGGGCTGGTCAGAGAAGCTAGTGTTTGAGGAAGTCCCCTTGTGTAGGAGGCAGCACGCTGTGGTTTAACAGCACACTGGCCAGAAAGATAACACATCTTGGTTCACCTCCTCAAATGGGACATCACTTCAGAAAAGGCGTCTGGCTTGGCTCTCTCCCAGCTTCTTTACTTGCAAAATAACTGGTACAAAAATTTGTGGGGTGTTTCGTTACACTTTACAGGGATACAGAAGAGAGCAGAGCAAGGCAGCCACGTGCACAAACCCTTATACTTCTATGGAATCTATGCTATATATAAAATGTAAGAACTGGCTCGTGCCTGTGATCCTAGCGCTCTGGGAGGCTGAGTTGGGAGGATCGCTCAAGGTCAGGAGTTAGAGACCAGCCTGAGCAAGAGTGAGACCCCCCCCCCCGTCTCTACTAAAAATAGAAAGAAAATGAATTGATCAACTAAATATATAGATTCAGTCTAACTAGCTGAATAGAAAAGAAAAAAAAAGTAAAAATATTAAATATTAAATAAAATAAAAAACGAAAGAAAGAGAGAAAGAAAGAAGGAAGGAAGGAAGGAAGGAAGGAAAGAAGGAAGGAAGGAAGGAAGGAAGGAAGGAAGGAAGGAAGGAAGGAAGGAAGGAAGGAAGGAAGGAAGGAAGGAAGGAAGGAAGGAAAGAAAGAAAGAGAAAAATCAGCCGGGCATGGTGGCGCATGCCTGTAGTCCCAGCTACTCGGGAGGCTGAGGCAGGAGGATCGCTTGAGCCCAGGAGTTTGAGGTTGCTGTGAGCTAGGCTGAGGCCACGGCACTCACTCTAGCCTGGGCAACAGAGTGAGACTCTGTCTCAAAAAAAAAAAAAAAAAAAAAGTATGTCATTATGAACCCATAAAGGTAAAACTGTAGCTTAATCAGACTGTACTTTTAATGAAGCGAGAATCATTCATTTTTCAATTACTGCATTGCTAGCATACAGCACATACTCACTAAATCTTTGTTTTGCAAATGATGAATCAACTAAAACAGATGAGCTGAGTCCCATATTACAAATAAAAATATATGGACTCTCTTCTACCAAGAAACGTTACACATATTCCTCCCAAAAGAGCAAAATTTACAAGTTACAATCCCACGTGCAAGGAATTACACCTATCCATGTTACTTTTCTAGTTGCAAATAAAATTAACAGCTATACCTCTATGATTATTAGGAATGAAGACAGAATGGGAAAAGGATTTTTCATGTAACTGGATAATGGGTGGAAATTCCTTTCCTACAGATTCCTTTCCTTTCCTACAAATTTCCTAGGAAATTTCCTAGGAAATTCCTTTCCTATTAAAAATCATTATTAATTTCATTTAATTCTCATGCTTGCTTATTTAATTTTATCTAATAAAACTATATAGCACATATTTTGTAATATTTTTCCCTTTAAGCTGTTTATCAGTGTGAAATCAGGCAAATCTTAGAAAAGGTTTTCTAAGATTAAAAATAAAAAAGGTGGCCAGGCACGGTGGCTCACACCTGTAATCCTAGCAGTCAGGGAGGCTGAGGCAGGAGGATTGCTTAAGCTCAGGAGTTCAAGAACAGCCTGAGCAAGAGTGAGACCCCCATCTCTACTAAAAAGAAAAATTAGCCAGGCGTGGTGGTGCACACCTGTAGTCCCAGCTACTCGGGAGGCTGAGGCAGGAGGATCACATGAGCACTAGAATTTGAGTCCAGCCTGGGTAACATAGCAACACCTCCATATGAGAGAAAGAGAGAGAGAGAGAGAGAGAGAGAAGGAGAGAGGGAGGGAGGGAGGAGGAGAGAGAGTATGCACGAGATAAAATAACTTTTATTTAGTATTTATTAGAATTTACCTCTCCTGCAAACTAAATGTGGACGTTATTATAAACAAGCAGAGTATAAACCGTCAAAAGAAATCACATGGCAATTTGAGAAAGTGCAACCAACATTTTGAGTTTTTTTTTTTTTATCTTCCCTCCAATCTTAGTTCAAAGTATGAGTTGTTTCTAAAACTATTTTAGACACGCTAACTCTTAGCCACAGGTTGACACTGGTCAAATATATGTAGAATATTATATACGGAAGGGAGTTTAGAAGCACCTGTGAAACTCAGCAATTAATTCTGTTACTTTTTCAAGAGAACACCTGACATTAACTTTGGGTTTTGTGAATATACTGTATTTCTGAGTTAAATATCAAAGTTTGGTGATTATTACATCAGACAAAAAGCACTGTTATTTTATAGTCTTCTGCACTTGGTTATTTCTAAATTTACATAGTGCATCTCCTTGTAAAATAAGATGGAACAATATTATGCGGGAAATAACTCTCACAATATCTCCCTAAAGCTCTTTTTGCTTACTTTCAATATTTACCGATCATCATTCAAGTGCATCTACTCAAAACAGAAGTCTTCGGTTATAACAAAGAAAAAAATAATAATAATAATAAGATAAAAAAGTTGTAAAAAAAAGTATACAGTTATTTTTAAATTAAAAAATAGATAAATAAACATTCGAGTGCAGGTGTCCTTTTCATAGAGTGAGTTTTGATCTTGTAATTACTAATAACAACAAACTTTTTTGAGAGTCTCATAGGTGCAAGGCATTGTGTGATATGTTTCAATGATGAAATACCAACTCTGCCCTCAAGGAGATTATTGTGTAGTTGGTGGGGAAAAAGGTGATAAAACACACATAAATTTAACAGGAAATGAAATCGAAATGGGAAATTTGGGAAAGGCAAGGCATTTACAAGGAAGGGTGTGTACAAGACCTCCCACTTAAGCAGACTTGAAGTTGGACTTGGAGAAATAGACAAGAAAAAAGGAGAATTGTTGGGCACAGGAGAAAAGCTTCAAGAAAATGACAAGTACAGACGGTTCAGCTAGATTTTCTGACTTTAAGAGAGTGCAAAAGCAATATGCATTCAGTGGAAACCATACCTGGTGTGCCCATTCCACCACTCTGTTTTTGCAATTTGAGTTCAGGATTCAGGAAATTACACGGGACCCTCCACACTTTATTTCTTATTAAAAACGGGCTTTGTGTGAGATGATTTTGCCCAACGGTAGGCTAATGTAAGTAAGTGTTCTGAGCAAGTGTAAGGTAGGCTGGACCAAGCTACGATGTTCAGTGGCTTAAGCTGGGCATCTACCCAAAAGATCAAAAGTCACTCTATGAAGAAGACGCCTGCACTCGAATGTTTATTTATTTATTTTTTAAATTTTAAAATAACTGTATACTTTTTTTTTTACAACTTTTTTGTCTTAATTTTTTTTTTTTAATTTTTCTTTTTTATAACCCAAGACTTCTGTTTTGACTGGAGGCACTTGAATGTTTATAGCAGCACGATTCACAATCGCAAAGGTGTGGAAACAACCCAAGTGCCCATCGATACATGAGCGGATTAATACAATGTGGTATATATATACCATGGAGTACTATTCAGCTCTAAGAAACGACAGTGATCTAGCACCTCTTGTATTTTCCTGGCTAGAGCTGGAGCCCATTCTACTAAGTGAAGTGTCCCAAGAATGGAGAAACAAGCACCACATGGACTCACCAGCAAATTGGTATTAATGGATCAACATCTCAGTGGACACATAGGAATAATATTTATGGGGTGTCGGGCAGGTGGGGGGGAGGGGATGGGTGTATACAAACACAATGAGTGAGATGTGCACCAACTGGGGGATGGACACGCTTGAAGCTCTGACTCGAGTGGGGAAAGGGGGCCAAGGGCAATATATGTAACCTTAATATTTGTACCCTCACAATATGCTGGGAAAAAATATAAATAAATAAATGCATTTCCAGTTCACAGTGGGTTTACCGGGATGGAAGCGCATCATACGGCAGGGAACATCTGAGTTTTTAAGCAAAAGAGTCTGAACAGTCACTGGATGGTGTCCACTGTAACTGCGACCAGATTATTGGACGTCGCATACAGTGACCTTATCTTCCTGGGCGACCCACGCCCATCCTTCCCGGAGCGAAGGCAGTGCGAACAGAGAAACGACCCAGGAGCACTCTGTTCTGAGTCGCTGTCTGGGCTTAACAGCCAGTTCACTGGGCGACTTGAAGCAAATCGTCTCCTTGTCTGCATGTTCCACCAGTGACAAATCGGAAGGTCATTTCTTCCCAGTCTCTTCAAGCTCTAAAATTGCATGATTCTTTTTTCTCACCAACACATTTTTTTTTTTTTTTGAGACAGGGTCTCGCTTTGTTGCCCAGGCCAGAGTGAGTGCCGTGGCGTCAGCCTCGCTCACAGCAACCTCCAACTCCTGGGCTCAAGTGATCCTCCTGCCTCAGCCTCCCTCCTGAGTAGCTGGGAC
This sequence comes from Mirza zaza, assembly GCA_008750895.1. NCBI lineage: Eukaryota > Metazoa > Chordata > Mammalia > Primates > Cheirogaleidae > Mirza > Mirza zaza. The sequence continues at coordinate 30,784 of VSMD01036519.1, forward strand.
TACAGGCATGTGCCACCATGCCCGGCTAATTTTTTCTATATATATCAGTTGGCCAATTAATTTCTTTCTACTTATACTAGAGACGGGATCTCGCTCTTGCTCAGGCTGGTTTCGAACTTCTGACCTCGACCGATCCGCCCGCCTCGGCCTCCCAGAGTGCTAGGATGACAGGCGTGAGCCACCGCGCCCGGCCCAGCACAGTCTTTTGAATCCATTCAGTGGACAAATAGCTAAATAAAACTTTTCTGGAAACTTGACTTTTTGGTTTCACTAAAAATTTCTGACAGCCAAGTCGTATAAATAAAATAAACTAGGCAGCATCATTTCTGAACAAAAATGCTGGCTTTTCTTCTAAAAGAAAGCCACCACCTTTGTCTCTCCCACCAAAATGCAAATAATCAGTCAATAAAACACAACTGTCACAGCCAGATCCAAGAGTGGTTTTCAAGATCCAGAATATATTTGTTTCTAGTTTTAAGTTGCCCGAGGACCAAACCTTTGATTGAACTCACCTCTCTGCATGCCAAACTAAAGCTTTAGCACAGGAGAATAAAAAGTTAAAAACTAGAAGAGGAGGAAGGGAGAAATATAAAGAAAAATAGTAATAGGTGACTTTTACTCATCCTAGTGAACCATGCTAAAATAATTTCTTTAACAGGGAGGTGAAATTTTCAGCTCCTAAAATGATCATGAGAATGACAGTAGAAGAATAGACTCCAATGTTGTTGTTTTTTTAATTTTTATTTACTCTCTAATTTCATTATATTTTTTCTCTTTTTTTTTTATACACCCAAAAATCATGGCTTGTTGAATCCAATGGTTTTTAAAGGTGATTTCATGTTTGTGGACTTTTACATACAAGTATTGAATATTCATGCTATAGTCAGATTTTTATAATATATAACAAAGGGCACAATTTCTTCCATATACGTCTCTTATTCTCATCACAGACATTTTAAAACTTTATGTGTTGACCAACCAAATGCAATGCGTGATTAGGGATTAGATCCTGGACTTGGGGTTGCAGGAAGAAAAAGGTTGAGAAATAAAGATGTCAGTGGAGCTCACGCCTGGCATCTTAGCACTCGGGGAGGCCGAGGCGGGAGGATCGTTCAAGGTCAGGAGTTCGAAACCAGCCTGAGCAAGAGCGAGACCCCGTCTCTACTAAAAATAGAAAGAAATTAATTGGCCAACTAAAAATATATAGGAAAAATTAGCGGAGCGTGGTGGCGCATGCCTGTAGTCCCAGCTACTCGAGAGGCTGAGGCAGGTGGATCATTTGAGCTCAGGAGTTTGAGACCAGCCTGAGCAAGAGCGAGACCCCATCTCTACTAAAAATAGAAAAAATTAGCTGGGCATGGTGGCGCATGCCTGTAGTCCCAGCTATTTGGGAGGCTGAGGCAGGAGGATCGCTTGAGCCCAGGAGTTGGAGGTTGCTGTGAGCGAGGCTGACGCCATGGCAATCTAGCCTGGGCAACAAAAAAAAAAGAGAAGAGAGGAGAGGAGGA
>VSMD01036522.1:0-17389 GCA_008750895.1 Mirza zaza
CCCTGATAGAGCTGCTGGATATGACGCGATTCTCACTTGGGCCTTCAGGGGAGATGCCAGCTCCGGGAGCCGACCTCCCCGGCCTGGCCCAGACCCTCGATGCACCCCCACCTGTGGCCTGTCCTTGGTGTGACCGGGGGCTTAGCGGAAGTGATAACCGCCCTGTGACCAAGCCGCTTTCTGCCTGAGTCCCTGGAGATGTGCAGGGGCTGGCAGGCTATCTCTGCAAGTTTTCTCCCAGACACAAGACCAGGGGCCAGGGAGACCTCAACGACCTTGGCAATAGGAGCCTTTCCAGGTTCCACCTTCTTCGTTTGCGCTGCATCTTGGTGAGACGCGTGTGGGCGGCACCACCGACCCCCGCAGCCTTAGAGCCAGCCGGGCAAGGATGGGAAGGGGCTTCCCAAACCAGAGGCCCCTGCAGAGCCGGCCCAGGGCACGATGCATCCCTGGGTCCACACTGCTGGGGGTGGCCCTGCCACGTCCCAAGCCCCAGAGCTGGGGGACAAGGTCTCTGGGTCGAGGACCATGCGGAGTGGGGGGCCGGGCGAGGAGCCCCGAGCCTCTGCCCCATACGCAGCCGGCCCCTAGCCGTGTTTTTCCGGGGCAGTGCTGGTGCCTGGCCACGTAGCAAGCTCTCCACGGAAACGTCTGCATGCTGGAGCTCGGCCGCACCAGCCCCAAGCACATTCCTCTTCTAGAACATTCTGAGAACACACGGCTCACGCCTGTTTATAGGTAGGAGAGCAGAGCCAAGTGGGATGCCAGGTTCAGATGCTTTTCATTTGTGAGGCCAGAGGGGCTTCCTTGGTAGAGGAGAGAGCTGACAGGGACGCGGGAGAAACGCAGGGTGGCGGAAAAGCCACGTGACACCTGGGAGAAAACAGGTCCCTGCGCCAAGCAACCTCGGTCACCTCCGAGGGACGCTGGACGCACGGGAGGCGAGGCCCACAAACCCTGGGGTTCTCAGGCTCTAGGGGCGAAGTTCCAAACGGAGCCAGCGCTAGGATCTCATCCTGCACCCCCCGCCCACCCCCACGCTCGCCTCGGAGCACACCCACCCAGCACCTGCCACCGCCAGGCCAGGCCCAGGCCCGGGCCATCGGTCACGAGAGAAAGCTTTGGTCTTCGTGGGGCCCAGGCCGGGGTCACCAGGGTCTCGGGGAGCTCGGGGTCACATGTTCCACCGAAGAGCTCATGGCCAACTTGGCCTCAGCCCAAGCCCCTCCCCTGTCAGGGCTCCTTCTGGGAACTCCCCACCCACCCTGGCTCAGGGACAGTCCCTGCCAGGGGAAGGTGGGGTCTTCCTGCGCCTGTGCCTGCCTTCGCTTCCTGAAAACACAGCTCATCCATCTGAGCATAGCTAATCGATCAATCCAATCATAGCTCATCAAGCTAATCATAGCCGATCAATCAGTCTGATCATAGCTCACCAATCTGACCATGCCAAGTAATAAATGACTGATAAGTGTCAAGGCTGCCTCTCTCTAGGAGATTAGTGCTTTACTGGGGGGCAAAGTGAACGAACGCTGGCTTCCCCCAGGGAGGCCGACACTTGCCCTGTGTGGGTCTGGACTCCAACAGAAGCCCGCTTCCTCCATGTGCAGCCCCTCAGACCCGCCTGCACCAGGGGAGACGGGAGCCCCAGTACCCGACCACGCATCCGCCACGATAACCAGCCATTGGGCATACACACACACACACATATGCACACACACATACATACACACACACCCAACACGTGCACACATGAGGTCAGCTATGAGAGGCCACAGACTCTGCCTGCAGACATCGGGCACAGGGACCAGCATGGGGCGGCCACTCCTTGCCCTTGCATCCGTGGGGAACCTGTCTCTACCGGTCACATGTTAGCAGAGGAATCGTGGGTAATTCTGATTTTCTTATTTAAATGTTCTTGGTTTTTTTTCCCCCCTGCTTGTTACACAAAGAATGTGTATCACTATCATGATTGGAAAATAAAACAATATTTCTTTTAAAAGACTTGGGATCCTAATGGGCCTATGCTTCCCTGCCGACGTCAGCCCACTGCAGTGGGGTACCTGGCAGGGCTGGGGTAGGGACCACCTGTGCATGCCGTGTTGGCTGGACTTCAGGTGGCACCACTCAGGGTACATGCCAGGCACAGGCTGGGTTCCTGCTGACACCCCTGGTGGCCACTGTGCCTGCCTGAGTGTACCCTTGGCCGCTGGGTGGGACTGGACCCCCGACACATGGGACAGGGGTGGGAGGTGGCAGAGGTCCTTTGTCCTGCCTCCTTCCCTCTACCACCCCCTCACTGCTGTCCCCTGAGTCTTCTCACCCAGGCCTGCCTGGCCCTCCCACAGGGCCAACCCTCCCTGATAGCTGCCCTGTCCCTGGCACATGGCCCAGTGCCTTGCTCAGAGCCCTGGGGCTTCCCCAGCTGTCCAGAGAGGGCCTGGGCACGGGGCTTCTGCCAGGGTGGCTCAGGAGGGGTCTGCCAGGGTGCGTGCAGGATGTACCCGGCCTGAGGCTGCCAGGCAGGGCTGGCTCTGCAGGCTGTGAGCTGCTGGTCATGCCCATCCCGTGGCGCCCCGGATGCCCTGGCTCCCCCGTATTTAAGCTCTGAGCTGAGCATTCCGGCCCCTAGTCCAGCTGTGTCTCGGGCCTGGCCTCTGGCTGTTCAGGCTTCACGGCTGCATGTCCCTCTCGAGTATTTCTGGGCTTCTGTTTGGCCTGGGGGGCCGCAGTCCTGCCAGATGGGCTGGGCAAAGGTTCGGGGCTCCTGGTGACACCTGCCCTTTGGTACGGGGGGAGAGTCGCAAGGGCCAGGGCTGCTCTGATGGCCGTTGGTGGCGGCTTCCATGTCCACTTTCTTTGCAAAGGTGACACAGAGCGAAACCGGAGCCAGCCCAGTCCCCCACCCCTGTCCCAAGGTAGACAGGAGCTGATGACAGACAGAAAGCACACTGTGCGCTCTGCTGCGCTCCAAGGCTGCGGGGACAGGAAATCGGTGGGGTGGGAGAGGCGGCGGGAGGGGCTTTGAACCATCACCCGCCCAGTGCTGGGAGGAGCGGCCCTGGGCAGAGACGCGAGGGCGGCTTGCGCTTTGGGGGCTGCACCATTCACTGTGGTCCGATGTGGAGGTCATCCCAGTTTAGGCCAGAAAGGCGCCGTTGGTCACCGTGTCGGCACAAGTGCAAACGTTCTCCATGGCGGTTTCCTAAGGGTCGCTGGTGACGTGGGCCATGCTCCAGCCTGGCTTCACTGCGCCCTGTCAACCCCGACTGCAAGCTCTCGGGGGGACGGTCCAGTGGCTGCTGGGTGTCCTGGCTGGCCGTGGGCCCCTCCCAGAGCCTGTGTCTCACGCTGAGAGCAGGACACCCCGTTTCCTGATGCCTGTGCCTGGCGAGGGGTCGGGTTGCCGATATCAACAAACGTGCCGCTGCCAGGAATGTCCCGTTAGACGTGCCCTCTGCACGGTTGCTGCTGGGGGTCCTGCTGGTGGCGGCGGTTTGTGTAGTTCCACGTGTCACCCAAACGGCTCCCAGGGGGCAGAGCCCAGTGCCCCCCACCCCCGAAAGACGCCTCTTTCACCGCACGCGTGGGAGCTGGTCCACGGGGAGACCGGTGTGGCCACGGAGGGTCTCCTCTGCCACAGGCAGGTGGGGCTGGAGAGCGTGGGGCTACGGTGGGGTTTTGGGGGGCCCGGGTGGGGTCAGGGAAACGGCTGAGAGGATGAGGAGGAACCTCTGAACTCGGGCTTGGACTTGACTCGGGAAGTTCCCCAGACGTCCCACTCTGTCCCCAGACCCTCGCTCTGCCCACCCACTTTTTGGACAGGAGGACCCGGTGGCCTGCCTACAACGACCGCCCATCTCCAGCTCCCAGGAACACGGAATTCGTGACCTGGGGAAGGTGCGCGTGCACACACGTGCGTGCGTGCACACGCGTGCATGCCTCTCGCTCCGCCCCGGCCCCTCCCGGAGCCTCATCCCGGCCTGGCTCTTGTCTGTCTGCTGGTCATTGTGCACAGTGACCACGGGCAGCAGGTGACGAATGGCCCATGTCAAGGCCTGTCATGCCAACGGGGTCCCGGGGGAAATGCGCGCGGCTCTCAGAACAGCTTTATTACCAACCTGTGGCCACGGAGATGATCAATCAAACTGATCGTGGCTGGCAAACACGGCGAGAGACGAGAGGCAGACGCCGCGGGCCGAGCGAGGACGGGGGAGGGGAGCGGTGGCAGAGGAAACGCGGCTGAACTTGACCCCCATGCAGCCCCTGTTCGGGCAGCTCTCTTTCCATTACCAGCCAGCCTCGGGGCACGGGCTGGGGTGGCCTCGCAGGGGAAATGCCAGATGGGCCGGGAGGGATTGTGGGGGGCTGGCTCTGTGCTCCAGGGAGAAAGGCGGAACCGCCGGAAAAGGGCCTTTCTCCTCGAGGCTTTGTTCACTGTGCCTTGGAGCTGCCGGGCCCGGAGCTGCCCGGGCTCCGAAGCTTCCCTGGACAGGAGCCCTGAGTTTCTGGTGGGGTCTGGGCTTGTGATGGCACAAGGGACAGACATGACCTCAGAGTGGGGGTCTGGGGGCTTCCTGCCAGGCCAGGCAGGGTAGCCGGTGAACTTGGAGGAGGCGCGGAGCTGGGCTGAGCAGCGCCCGCCCTCGCCTCCCGGGTCCCCGTCCTCGGGGGCTGCCTCCCTCCCCGGAACTGCCCCCAGAGCCCCGTGCCGAGGCCTGGTCCCCGCCGAGGCTGCCGCTCTGGGCAGGCCCCCGCCGCGGGCCAAGCAGCGGAGCTCCCTGGCAGGCCGCGGGGGCGTCAGGGGCTGTCCAGGGCAGGATGAATCAGACCTTTCTCGGGGAAGTGACTCCCGCACAAGGACATTTTAGTCAGACATAATTGCAAGGAAAAATAAACCTGCCTTAACAGAAAACAGCTTCCTGGTTGTTTTTCTCCCCTTGAAGCCTTTTCAACTCCAAGGCTTGGCAAGGCCTGGCTGTGGGTGATTGTCAACACGAAGCAGTGTCCAGAGACCAAAGCCAGCGGAGCGGAAGTGGCACCCAGGGCGTGAGAGGGCCTCGGGCGGGCACGCGTGTGCGCACACCCCCAGCACAGGCGCCGCCCGACCGCAGGGAAGGGGACACTGGTCTCTACTGCAATGCAGATGGCTCTGGGGGACATCGAGGCTCCGGTCTCTGCGAGGAAGACCTCGGCCTCTCGGGGCCCGGCAGCTGACACTGCAGGTGCGCGCCGCTCCCCCAGTGTGGCGCACAGCCATGCCACGCAGTTCTCACGTCAACCCCAGCTAAACAGGGGACCGGATGGAGTTCTCCAGGGAGCCCCATGCTGGGCAGGGCAGCTCTGGAGTGGGTCGCCCACTGCGCTCACTACACTCCTCGAAAGAGGAGTCTGTAGCCCGGGGGGCGGGGGTGACCCTGGTCTTCAGAGCACCCTGCGTGCTGGGTAGCAGTCTCCCTAGAGCCACCCCGGGGACAGGCCCAGCCGGGTCCTCCTCCCCCTCACTCTTTGCTTGCCTGCAGGGGGGGCACAGAGCGGGCAGAGGGGCTGGGGACAGGCGGCTCTGGGAAGGAGCGAGGGCTGGGCCCGCCTGCTCCTAGGGACGGGCGCCCACAATTTCCCATTTCTGGGAGCTTGTCGTAAGGTCTGTCGGGCCACGGCTGACGGGCCAATGCTACTCACTTGGCTGGATTCTGCAAATGTGGGCTCATTTGCCAGGCAAAATTAATGAGAAAAGAAAGACCTAAACGAGAGAGTAATTTATGACTTCCACCGGGCGTCTCATCTGAAATGACCCTCTGCCCACAGGACGAGGCCACCCTGCCCAGCGCCCCAGTGCGCCCGCAGGGGTCACGCCCCCACCTGGCGGGGAGGACGTGCAGGGTCCCGTCTTGGTGTCCCAGGCACCCGGGACACCCGTCTCCAAATCGCACGGGCTCTCCGTGAGCCCCGCGTGCCGGGGGCGCCCGCCCCGGGGACCGGGACCCACACCCCGACGCGCCTGCTCTCCCCGCCAGGCCCGCGCTGCCCCCGACCCCCAAAAATACAAAGGAGAAGAATGTGATGGAAAAGCCAGCTATGCGGCAGCAAAATAAACCTTCCCTAATGGCCACCAAACTTGCTGAGTGTCAGTTATAGTGACTTTGTGCCGAGAGCGTCTGTAATAATCAGGCAGCTCGCAGACAAGGCCCTCTCCGGCAGGAGCCGCCGTGACAGGGCCTGCAAGGCAGGTGCTACTGTAATTAGCTATTGTTTGACTATCAAAAGTCAGGGCTGATTAAAGCCACTAAGCACAAGTGCACTATTTTATTTCAAAGAATATTATGAACTGCACGCTGGGGCCCTTTCAGAACGGACCTTCCTTCCGCAGCCGGCTAAGAGCCCATGCCAGCAGTAATCAAACGCAAAATCTGCATAAACCTTCAGGGTTTAATTCAAGCAGAGACCTTTCATTAGAAATATGTTACTTTATGAAATCTGGTCGCCAGCAAGGGGAGAGAAATGTGACTTCTTAAGAAAAGTGAATGGCACCTCTTTAGTGATTAACCCGAGATTAATGGGGGCCCCCACTGCTTGGCCTAAGTCCGTTTTATTGCTAATTCATTTAGGTGCCATTTCAGAGACGCCTGGTGGAAGTTACCTGCCAGGGCGGCGGGTTTTGGCAAGCGAGGGTAGCCATTATGGTCCAATCCCAAATGCGCTTCTTATTAAAGAAGCTTTGAAAAGTGTCTTGTATTAGTCTTTTTGCCCCTTCCTTTTTAGGGACTTTCTATTTAATGTACTCAATTAGTTAAAAATTTGGACCCTAATTCATTAATCAAAGATTGGTGTGACTGTTTCACTTTCAGGGGCTCTTACTTTGCACGCTGAGTTGGTGGTGAGGGAGTGCCACCCGGACAGATACACATGCACACGCATGCCCATACACGCACATACATGCCCACACATACATGCCCTCAAGTACATGCATGCCCACACACGCACATACATGCCCATACACATACATGTCCACAAGTACGTGTATGCCCACATGTGCCCACATGTATGCCCACAAGGCACACATGTATGCCCACACACGCACATATGTGCATGCATGACCACACATGCACACACGTACATGAATGCCGACACATGCACAGATGCCTGCCTACACACACGTGCACACATGTGCATTCACTCCCACACAGCACCCCCAGATCAGAGGCTGCGGGGGCGTCATGGGTGGGACCATCACGGGAGCAGCAGTGAGTCACCCCCACAAAGGCACCACGTGTGGCAGAGCATCCTTTGTCCTCCTGGGCGTTGGGGTGGTAACCCAATGTGGGGACCCTGGTGGGAACATCTGCCACAAATGAGCCAGGGTTGGGGGTGGGTGGGAGCTGGGGAAGGATCGGGGAAGCCACACTGCCACCCCATTGCCACCCCTGCTCCCCCCACCCCCGCCTCTTCTCCGCTGCTGGGGAGGGGGTTGTGCGCCAGAGGGGGGTTCAATCCCTCCCTCCAGAGCCCGGAGGGCAGCAGTCCCAGGGCAACTGTCCAGGTCAGGGGACAGCCCAGCCCCTCCCTTGGCAAAGGCACAGGCGGGAGAGGGGAACCCCCTTCCCTGGGATGTGGGGGGCAGCCACGGCCAGAGGAAGAGGAGGGTCAGAGTCCACGGGCTCTTTTCCTGCCTCCGACCTCTCTCCAAAATTTGACTGGAGTCTCCTTGGTTTGTTTTGAGGGGTTTTAAAAATACAGAAATGAACGTAAATGTAAGACATTGTCGTTGACAATTCATCAACATTTTATCCTATTTGCTTCAAGTCTTTACTTTTCCCAGAAGAAAGAGAGCTCCCCTCAGCGGGGAAGTCCCACTTCTGCTGGGAACCTCGGACGCCGAGGGTCCGTGCAGCTCGAGGCTGAGTCACCCGTGGCTGGGCTCATGCAGCGAACGGAGCCTCGATGCCTGGGGGCAGGCATACCCCAAGCCCCCCGCAAACTGGGAGTTGGCACTCGTTATAAATCCTTCCCAACACCTGACTGCCTAGGTGACGTGGGCGGCCTCTGGCCAGTCTCTCCCTGCAAGTCCCATTGCCCCGCACCCCAGCCTCACCCCTGCACTTCCCGACTGCCCCTCCCCACGCCGGTCCCTGCTTCTGGCCCCTTGCACATTCTGTTCCCTCTGCAGGTGCCCTTCCTCGCGGTGTAACTGCTGGCTTTGGGGTCCTGCCTCGGCAGCCCCCCCCGCCGTGCCTCCCTCCAGGAGGCCTCCTGGCTGCCTCTCTGCCCCCCAGTACCTGTGAGCTCCTGAGAGCTGCAGGTGAGAAACACGTTCGGCCCTGGCCTCAGAGACTGTGGGCCCCCCCGGAGCCCCCGCCCCCCACGTGGCTGAATATTGTAAACTCCCCACTGTGCGCCCACCCGGGCGGAGTGCTGCAGACACAAGATGAACACGGGGTGCTGGTGGGAGAGAACCTGCAGTCCTCACAAATTTCCCCTGAATGGATCCGTGAGCCGGGCTCCCCCCGGGGTTTTGAGCACTTCCTGGCCACTGGCCTTCTCCAGAAGCTTCTGGAAACTGCCAGAAGCTGCTGTCCTCCTGCCACCCACGAGGACGCTGTGTCCCAACCTGCTCAGCCCCTGGGCAGACAGCTAGCAGGCGTCTCTGCGATGTCTCATGACGTGGGGTCTACACCCCAGAGTGACATGGGGTCTTGTGACTGGAGACCGAGGGGGTGGCTGGTCGAGCCCAGTCCACCTACAGAACAGGTAGCAAGGGGGGGAGGGGAAGGAGGGTCCAGGGAAGCAGCAGGGACCGGGGCAGTGAGGAAGGTAGGGGAGGGGTGACCCTGCCACCAGGGCCCTCTGCATCACAGCCTGGGGGCAGCGGCCTTGCCCCACCCATAGCGGGGAGATCAAGCCCTTGGTTCTCTGCCAGACCCCGGACTCCCAGGTCCCCGGCCCGGGCCCCAGCTCCTTCCCCGGGTTCTAGAATGATTCACCCCCAGGGCGGTTCTGAGGTCAGTCTTTCCACACCTGCTGAGGGATACAAGGCAGGTGGCGCCTGGCTGGGCTCAGCTCCTAAGGGCCACCGTTTTCTGTGCATTCCTGGACTGGGTTGGGAGTGGCCTCAGAGTGAATTCTTTAACCCAAACTGCCCGTAGCCCCTGTGACGGGTCCCAGGGGGCCTTGCTGGGAACAGAAGGGTCTTCCATGAATAACCAAACGGCCACCCAGGGAGGCTCCTCACTCTGAGCCACCTGCGGGCGCAGTCCCAGGGCCGGGCTGTCCTTGGCTGCTAGGGGCAGCATCGTCACTTTGGGGAAACGCTTAGCTCCTTCCTGCAGGGACAGCTGGCGGAAGGTCGGGGCTTTTAATGCTGACCTTGAGACTTCTAAGACCTCAAATGGGCCTGAGTGTGCTGTCTCTGCCCTTAAACGCTGAAAGAGCTTCCACCGGCCCTGCCTCCCTGTACCTATGCGGTGGGGTGGGCAAGGTGTGGGGCCCAGGGAGGGGGGTGGCAGACACCAAGGCCACCTCCGGGAGAGGACACACCGCCCTGCGTGGTGGGCGCGGCCCGCCCTGCAGACCTGAGTCAGCCTTGGAACTTGGGACTCCCGGAGCCGTCACCAGCTGCTCCCCTAAAGGGGTCCCCCAACCCGCACCTGCCCTCTGAGAGCAAGAAGCCAGACCGAGGCCCCGTCTCTGCAGGGTCTACGGAGGCTCTGGGCACCCGGAAAGGCTCCCTGGTGGGCGGGAACTTTTGGAAAGGCGGCGGTCATGGGCTTGAAGAGTCACCCCCCAGGCGGGGGGCTCCCAGGGAAAACCCGGGAAACAAGCAGCTCAGGTTGGCTTGGTCTGGAGTGTGGAAGTCGCCCATCTCCCCTTCCCCCGAGGCATTTAGTAGGGAGGGCTGGGGGCCCCTGGACCAGGTAACGGCTCACAGCTCTGCCTCTGATGTTCTAGGAATAGCAGAACATTCTCGTGGACTCCGGGCCGAGAGGTAGAGAGGGAGGCCCACCTGGGGGGCCTCGGGTGTTCCCACACGTGGGTCTCTGCTGGGTGCCACGGGGGCAGCTGTGCTTCCTACTGGGGGTAACGGGTTTTTTAAAAAGCTGACCCTGGAAGGGAAGGGCAGACTTCCTCCCACCTGTCCCAGGTAGCCAGGGCCACCCGCCCACCACCCTCACAGGACTGTCACCCACGACCCGAGTCTCTCCCGGCAGCCGGTGCTCCCAGCCGCCCTGCGCCGGCCGGGCCGTCCTGTCCCCAATACCCTGGCCTGACGTTCTCCTCGCAGTGCACGTGTTAATTATCTTGCCACTGCTGTAATTTCTCCCCGCAGTCCATTAATTAAGGGGTCACAGTCCCGGAGCATGTTTGCCCAATAAGCTTTCTTTTTTAATTAACCTAATTGCTTAGAGACTGACAAAGGCTCTGCCCTTCTCCTTCCCCTGGTGGATTAGCAGATGACAAACACACTTCCACGCATACCCTCGCCCCACACGCTTCGGGTGGCGGGGCCTGTGTCCCAGGCGGGGCCGGAGGGCCGACGCCCTGCATGGCCGCTCACCGAGTGCTCACACGTGGGTGCAAACAGGCTTCATCTGGGTGGCACCGTCCGTGTGCTCCTGAGCGGGCCGTCTGCACCCACGTGTCTGTGAACTGCAGGCGAAGCCACCCCCAAGAAAGCAGAAGCTAAAAGAGAGTGTGGACTTCTGCCGGGACTCCCACTCCGGAGCCGGCCAGGAGTTCCCTTCTCGGGCCTCATACTAGGAATGGGGGAGACGCCCTGCAGCCTCCACAGGCACCCACTGTGGACCCCGAGCTGGCCGGAGGGCAGGGAATTGGCTGGCTGTTCGGGGAGCAGGTGATCTGCGCTGTTTACAGGCGGTGGAGCAGGTGCTCAGGGTCGCCCAGCCGGGCTGGCAGGGTCCCTGAGCCCCGTCTGGGCCTCGAGCTACTGTGAGTCGAAGGCACATGGGCACCCGGGAGTGGAGAGCCGTGTAACCTCAGTGGAAACAGTCTGCAGGTTCCCCAGGGAGTTGAACCTGGAGCTACCCTGAGACTTGGCCGCCCCACTCCTGGGCGTCTGCCTAAGCAGATGGGAAACAGGGACTGGGACAGACCCTTGCACCCACACAGCCACACGGCGCTCACGGTGGGGCCCAGAGCCGTGGCATCCACCCGTGGGTGAGCGGCCCGGCAGGTGTGGCCCATCTACATACGACGGAATATTACTCAGCCATGAGAAGTCATGAGGCCCTGATCCCGGCCACAACACGGATACACCGTGAAAACATGCTAAGTGAAAAATTCAGACGTAACAGCCAGGTGTCACAGGATGCCACTCCTGTGACATGGCAGGATGGGCAGGTGCACAGGGACAGGCTGGTCTGTGGGTACCAGGGCTGGGCAGGGGACGGGAGTGGCTGCTCAGGGCGAATGGGAAGGTGACGGGCCCGGCTCGGGTCCTGCTCCCCGTGGGACCCACCAGGCAGCCACGCCCCGGACGCAGCTCATCTATTAATTTCTCCCCAAACGTGAGCGGTTCGCTCACACGGGCTCTTGGGGCTTGGGGGGGTAATCCGTTCACGTCTGCTGAGGTCAGCGCGATTCCAGGGCACATTGTTCTGGGGGGTTAGGGGTGCTCAGCCGTCTCCCGCCACCTCTGCCCGGCTCTCCCGGCGTCCGGCTGTGCCGGGCAGGCCCGCCAGGTCCGGGGAAGTTTACGTCTCTTTAATAAAGATTAAGATGTCAGAGGGCCAGCGTTGCACAAAATCCCACTTTTATTAACTTCTCATTACCAGCCGAAGGGCGAAGCCCATTTCTGAACCTCTGAGGCCGCGCGCTGGTTATTAAACATGCGTTTATGACGGCGGCGCGCGGGGCTCCAGCCGACTCAGCAAAGGGCTGCACGCCGCCCCGGCTGCGCTCGAGACAATGGGCTTAGGGCAGGGTGGCCTCGCAGGCCCGCCCGGGCAGAGGGCGCCCCTCGAAGAGTGGGGGCTGGGCTCGGCCGCGCCCTCCGGTGCTTGGCGAGATGGGGGGAGCACAGGGCAATGGTCAGGGCATCATGGAGAACGAGGGTCCCGGCCGTGCCCAGAAGCAGGGCTCGGGGTCTCCTTGGGCACTGACGGCCCGTGCGCTGTGCGGCCGGACTGCTCTGTCCAGCTGGGGCTGACCGCTATTGCCCCAACCGGTCAGCCCCTCCTTGCATTCCGGGAGGAACCCCGGGTGGCCCCTGGCACCACCGGGCCCTCCCTTGGGTCCTGCAGCCCTGCTGGCAGCTGCCGTCCTCTGCCCCTTTTGCCCGGCCTGCTGGCTCCCTCCCCCAGCCCCAGGGAGATGCTCCTGCCAAGACTGTCATGGCGAGGTCCCCGACCAACGCACAGCTTCTGTCCCATCCCCACCCACCCTCCACCCCAGCCAAACGGACCACCTCCCTCTCTGCCCGGAGACTCCACGTGCGCTGGGATTTCTCCTGCTTCCTGCTGGCCGCGGCTCCCTCCTGGGTCCCGGCAGGCCTTTCTGTTCCCTGGGGTGGGGGTGTCAGTGGCCCAGCCCAGCCCAGGGCTTCCCTATGCTCATAAACCTGCACCCACCTGCCGACCGACACCCTCCTGGGCCCCGGGGGGCACCTCGATTTAAGGCCTTTGTTTCCACCCACCCCAGGCCCAGGCCCTGCCCCAGGCTTCCCACCCTCCACAGTTCTCCACCTTGCCGTCCTCGGCAGGCTGGCAGCTGTCCGGCCCCTCAGGCTCCCAGTCTTCCCTGGACGGATGCTCCTCCTCCTCCTGAGATGTCCCAGACATGCCTGCCTGTCACCTCCCTGCAGCCCACTCCCCTGTCAGCACCCTCAACTCGCCAGTGCCCGGAACCTGGGCTGAGCCCGTCCCTCTGCCTGGACGCCCAGCTCTGCTGTCCAGGCCCTGCCCCCGCTCAGCCTCGGGGGCTCCTTCAACGCCCCCAGAGCCCCCCGGCAACCCCCAGGCCCTGGTCACATAGTCCCCCGTTTGCGGCCTCCGGAGCACGCTTACTACTTGTAGCTGCTCACAGATGTGTCGTTTTATATTCGAGTTTTATTTGCCTCTTCCTCGGGGGAGCTGTGGCCTCTGGGAGGGCTGACTGCTCACAGCTGTGGGCTCAGCGAAGAGCGGAGGAGGTGCCGAGGGGTAAGTGGAGTCAGGTGGGTTGTGCTCGGCCCCTTGGCCGCTTTCGGCCGAGCCCGTCCCTCCCTGAGCCGCAGGGCACCTCAGGAGAAGAGGGTCGTGCTGGGACGGGACGGGACAGAGCCCCCCGAATGCAGGGCGCGCGAACCTGCGAACAAATGGATGAACAAATGGATGAACGAGGCTGCTCTCCCGCCCCTCTGCCATCTCCCAGCAGCCGCTGCCTAAAGGATGCTGACGGCTTGTCCGTGTTCCTTATTTAAACCACCGGACAAGACCCTTCACTCTTGCTCTGGTCCTCCAGGCAGTGTAAGGCTGGTTCCTCTGGGGTCTCGTGGTGGGAGCCGGGTGAGCCGCCCCCGCCCCCCGGCCATGCCAGGAAAGCTGCGTTCCCACCACCAACAGGTGGTCCCGTCTGGAGCAGGCCTGCGACGGGCCCAGCAGGAGAACGGCGTGCCCTGCATATTTGGGAGGGCCCCAGAATTCCGCTCTAGACCTGGTTTTTCTGCACGGGGGCAAGGCCAGCAGGAAAGCTGGGTGGGGGCTGGGAGACCTGGCCTCAGGCAACAGGGCGTCGGAGCCGCTGGGCACGCTCTCGGCGTGTGCTCTCAGAATGGCCCCAACCCCTGGGCGACTGGAGACCAAATGGAAGGAACTTCCGGTGTCTGAGACACACTTGGGACCAGAGGGACGGGCACAGGTGCAGGGCCCAAGGAGACCTGGAGAGGGCACTGAGCCGCGGCCCAGACGGGGGGCACCCAGGGGAGCTGCTGCCCTGTCGACATGCCCCCAGCCAGGTGGGCATTGCTGTCTAGAACCAGACCCTCTCTCCGTGGCCTCCCCATGCTGAACCCAGCAGAGCAGGAGCCCACGTCCAGAGCTGAGCCACTCTGTCCCTCCTGGCACGGCCAGGGCACAGCTTGGCTGGTGCCACCCCTGGGTCACGGGGCAAGCACACACTGGTGTCACGTCGTCACGGTGCTGTGGTCCTTGCCTCTGAATCGCTCTCCCGCCGCAGGGCGCCATGTGCACCACGGCTTTCTCTGCGGGGTCCCTTCCCACGACCCTCAGCATGGAGCCCGTCCCCCGACTTTGCATCTGGTTTTGGGAACGGGGTGGCCGAGAGCAGCCCGAGCACGAGAGTAGAGGGAGACGGGCCCAGGGGAGGCTCTGGGCAATTGCACCTGGCACCGGGGACAGCCCTGAGGGTCCTCGTTGCCCCTGGTCACGGGACCCCTTGGGGGCCTTGAGGCCAGGCTGTGGCTCCTGCCGGCCGGGTTTGTGGTTCTGGGTGGGCTGGCTTTGCCTCCAGACGACCTTCCACCAACTCACAGTGGTGTTGTCCCCCGGACTCCCTCGGGAGAAGGCAGCCCTAGGTTTTCAGAGTCTGGGGACCCCACTGGGCAGCCAATACATGCTCATTGAGCAAACAGGAGCCTGGTGTCATATGCTTAAGACCATGGAGCCAGAGGACCCAGGTTCGAAGCCTCTCACTGCTGTGTGATCCTGGGCACGTAGCTTGACCTCGCTGTGCCTAATTTCCTCACCTGTCGAATGGGTGCCTCTCTAGGTGTTGGCCCCTCGGCCAGCCTTTTGTAGTAGCACAAGTGCCCAAAGAGGCATCAGCCAATACATAAGCAGACCCAGTTTTCAGTCTTTTCTCCTGAAAACACCCTGTATTTGAGGCTTGGATTCAGCTCCAGGGGCAGCAGGGCAGGTGGACTGGAAAAGGAAAGAAGATTGGTGTGGGGCACAGCACGGCCCCTTCCCCTCCTGCTGCCTCATGGCCCCTGAGCCCAGGTGCCAAGCCAGCTGTGGCTGAACCCTCCATCAGCCAACACCCTGCTCACAGGGGACGTGACTGAGTGGCGGAGGGCAGGTCCGGCGGGGCGCTGACTCTCCCAGCCTCGGTCACCCCAAGGAGCAGAGGGGCGCCTGGGATCTTGCTCTAGGGATGTCCCAGCAGGTCCTCCTGAGGGCCTGGCCGGGCAGGGTCGTGCGCGGGTGGGTGGGCGCGGCCATGTGGACAGGTCGCCCACCGCCCCGGAGCCTGTTTACCAGAGAGGGTGGGAGGGCCTCTCGCCGCTGTGTAAACAGAGTTTCCAAAGGCCTCTGCTCTCCCTCCTGTCTCCGGCTCGCCAAACGTGCATTATGAATTGGCCGGCTTATTGGAAGGGCCATCTGGCAGTTAAAGGATGTTTCCATGCATTGTGAGGCTGCATGGAAACCGAGTCGTGTCAGCACTAAGGACAAAGGAACTCAAGTGTTTGAAATGCAAAAATATTTTGACCTGACTACATCATTTTTCAAAGGAAAAAAGTAATTCACGGCTCACAATCTACTTGCTATCTTGCAGGAAGTCCTGTATTTCTTATTAACTCCCCAAGGCCCGCTTCTCTGTGTGAGAGGTCACCCAAGAGGGCCAGGCTGTGAGGGACCTTTATGAGCTTTCTTTCCGCCTCTTCCTGTTGTTTTTTCTTAATAATACCTCATGTTTGTGAGGTGCTCTCCCCAGCACTGCTCCGAGCCTTGTCCTCCCCAGCCCAGGAACTGGAGTGGGTGCAGGGCGTCTGCCTGTGCTGCCAAGTCAGAGACCAAGGCCGTGAGCGGGGAAGCAGCTGCCCCAGGGCTCCCTGGCTGAAGGCAGAGCCAGCACTGGAGCTCCTGTGGCCTTCCCGTTCTCTACGGACGTCCTCTCCCTGCTCTTTGGTTCTCCCATGTAATGACTGTCTGGATGGGACCTCAAGGGTTCACCACCATCACCATTATCGTCACTATCATCATCATCGTCATCACCACCATCACCACCATCATTGCCACATCACCACCATCACCATCATTGCCACCATCACCATTATCGTCACTATCATCATCATCGTCATCACCACCATCACCACCATCATTGCCACATCACCACCATCACCATCATCGCCACATTAACACCAACACCATCACCATTATCGTCACTATCATCATCATCGTCATCACCACCATCACCACCATCATTGCCACATCACCACCATCACCATCATCGTCACTATCATCATCATCGTCATCACCACCATCACCACCATCATTGCCACATCACCACCATCACCATTATCGTCACTATCATCATCATCGTCATCACCACCATCACCACCATCATTGCCACATCACCACCATCACCATCATCGCCACATTAACACCAACACCATCACCATTATCGTCACTATCATCATCATCGTCATCACCACCACCATCACCATTATCGTCACTATCATCATCATCGTCATCACCACCATCACCACCATCATTGCCACATCACCATCACCACCATCATTGCCACATCACCACCATCATCATCATTGCCACATTAACACCAACACCATCACCATCAGCACCATCACCATCATCAGCACCACCATTATCACCATCACCATCATCACCACCATCACCATTATCGTCACTATCATCATCATCGTCATCACCACCATCATCACCATCATTGCCACATCACCACCATCATCATCATTGCCACATTAACACCAACACCATCACCATCAGCACCATCACCATCATCAGCACCACCATCATCACCATCACCATCATCACCACTATCATCATCACCACCATCATCATTAGCACCATCATCACCATGACCATCATCACCATCATCATCACCACCATCACCACCATCAGCACCATCATCACCATCACCACCATCACCATCACCATCATCATCACCATCATCATCACCATCACCATCATCAGCACCACCATTATCACCATCACCATCATCACCATTATCGTCACTATCATCATCACCATCATCACCATCATTGCCATCATTGCCACATCACCACCATCACCACCATCATCGCCACATTAACACCAACACCATCACCATCAGCACAATCACCATCATCAGCACCACCATCATCACCATCACCATCATCACCACTATCATCATCACCACCATCATCATTAGCACCATCATCACCATGACCATCATCACCATCATCATCACCACCATCACCACCATCAGCACCATCATCACCATCACCACCATCACCATCACCATCATCATCACCATCATCATCACCATCACCATCATCAGCACCACCATTATCACCATCACCATCATCACCATTATCGTCACTATCATCATCACCATCATCACCATCATTGCCATCATTGCCACATCACCACCATCACCACCATCATCGCCACATTAACACCAACACCATCACCATCAGCAC